>LDKF01000513.1:66405-77648 GCA_001026735.1 Rotylenchulus reniformis
ATTTTTTTGAAGTTTTAACGAATTTTCTTAAGGAAATTGAATAATTTTTTGCCTGCGGTGAAAAAAATTTTCGAAAAATTTTTCAAAAAAAAATTTAACAGGGGGACCCTTTTCATTTTTTTTTGGTCTTGGCATTTCGGGGGGAAGGGGGGGGGGAATTCTCTCCCCCTCGCCCCCTTGTTATGCCCCTGCTCCCTGCTTCGCATAAATTTTCCTCCCCAACTTACAGTCATATTGCGCATCAATTTTTTGTCAAGTGTCTGATGGAGGAATGAGTCTGACACACTCTCGAAGGTCCCCAACAGTTTGGCGGCCTCCGCTCGGACCTTCACTTCCAAGTCATTCATCGCATTGCAAACAATGGAAAATGCGTCGTCGTGCAGCCGAATTTGGAAGCCCTTCGGGGATGTGATTTTCCTTAAAAAAATAATTTTTCGAAAAACTAACCCTCAAAAAACTCGTACCTTTCGGGATATTTGAGTGCGAATTTTGTGATCAATCGTAGTGCCGCAATTCGCACATTTTGCTCGCTGTTTTTGCACAAATTTGCCACATGCGCATGGTGTTCAAAGCTCAGGCATCCGCCATTTTCAGGTTCACAAATCCGTTCCAACGCGCTCACCGCAAAAGTCCTTACTCGCCTGTCGTAGTGGCAAGTCAGCCGGACCAATTCCCTCTCCAAATCCGCAAAATCCCCGAAGGCACTGCTGGGACCGGCCTGGTCTTGTTGCTGATGCAGACGGGCCAAAACTGACTCATATTTGAATATTTGGGGGAAGCAGGCGGGGGACGGCTTGAACAGATCCTTGAATTCATCTTTAATTTCCATTTATTCGGCTGAAAATTTTATTGTATGTCGAAAAATGATTATGATTAAATGTACGCATATGCATATTTCAAAAATATTTTTTATATTTATATTTTCCAAAAAAATTAGGTGGGGGCAAAAATTCGGAAGGGGCTACTGGTCTTTCGGTGGTACAGACGAAGAACATTTTGAGCCTTTTCTTAAGAAAAAAAAATAGTTTTAAAAGTTCTTTATGATTACTCTATTAAGGGTGCGGTGCCGGCAAAACATCAAATTTTTAAAATTTTTCAAGTTAAGGATGGAATTGCTGTTTTTTAATACAAATTCGCAATATCAATTAAAAACTCCCTTCAATCTCCCTCCGCTTTGGATGCATCCGAAATTTTTCACCAATTTATCTAAAAAATTTGAGCAAAAAGAGCAAAAAAATAGTGGAAAAATATAGGTTCATGGATAGTGAGTATGCAAGTTCAATACCCCATTACCTCATAAATAAATTGGAAAGGATTTTAAGAGGTAGGCTAAAAGTAAAAGGCAAATTCGGCATTCAAAAGACGGAATTGATAATGGCGGGTTGTTGTGTTTGTCTCTTTCGAAATTGGCCCCTCACGAAATTTTAATCTTCACATCCAGACCAAGATATCAACCAAAACTCGTAGCTGTTAGGCGAGTTGAACTTCTCAAGCGCGATTCTCTCCATTATCTTTGTTTACAATGGCTATGTACTCTGGTAAGGAAATGGTCTACAGCTGAAGTCAGTGTGAGCAAAAATGGAGGATGCTAGACCAAAAGGGCCAAAACCCAAAACGCCGCGGAGCCATTTGGGCGCCGTTTGTTATAACTCGGCTCAAACATAAGCTAAAGGAAGGGTTTGGTGTCAAAAGATAGAGCAAAATCACTACAAAATGATCCTAAGCCTCCTCAATTGGCCAGTTATACTTAATACAAAGTTATGGCCAGAACAATCACTCGTATCGGCCAATTTCCAAAAAGTGCTAATAAGTACGAGTGAATATTCTGAGCACATTTTTTTTGGAATGGGCCAATTCGGATGGGCTTTAGCTCTATCTTTTGGACATTGAACTCATTTCTATTTTCCGTTTGAGCCGAGTTAGAACGAATGGCCTTGCGGCGATCAAAAATCCCATCCTGTGTTTGTGTTGTCCGCTGTGTTTTCACTCTCTCATCTCATTTTATTTCGGATCGAGTCGGTTCGGCCCCGCCGTTTCGGTGACAAGCAAAAAATACTTATAACTCGGTTCAAGGTAATTTTGAGAAAGTTAATTTTTTAGTGTCAAATGATAGGTATAAATGCCTATTATTTATTTATTCAGAATAAAATAAATGAGTATTTGAGTATGTCACCGCCCTTCATTGGTTATTTATTCTGAATAAATATTATTAAATACAAAAAAGATAAAAACGGAAAGCCAACTAGAAAAAAAGTTATAGCCAAAAAAGGCTTATTTTGGCCAAATTTTGAATATTTTGACCATTACTTTTTCTGCAATGGACCAATTTGAATGAGCGACTTAATATGTAGTATGTAGCTAATTTCGAGCTCTATCTTTTGACATCAAACTTGTTATGCTAAATTACGTTTGAACCGAGTTATAAGTATTTTTTGCACGGCACCGAAACGACGGCGCCGAATCGGCGGCACCGAAACGACCTCGACCGTTTTATTAATATTTTACAACTTATTCCTGGCCTTTCTGGCCTACCTTTACTTCGCATGAACTAAAGAATATAGAAAAAGGCTGAAAATTTTGTAAAAAAGAGATGGAAAACTTTCAGCAATCAAATAACCCATCAAAATTGTTTCAGAACTATCATATTCAATCCCATGCCCCTAATCGTTTTGATAATACTCCACAACCCATTTGATTCAGTTGCCCGAGGGTTCATTGAGCAAATTGCCGATGGATGGAAGTGCCAGGTCGGGGTAATTGTTGATGTCAAAGTCCATTTTCATTTTTGTTGATTCTTTCTTACGAATTCCCTGGACTGAAAATGCATTCCCAGTTCCCAGAATTATCTTATTTTCTAACTTTGGGCAAAATGGCTTAATTTTCAATATTTTTGGCGAATAAATTTTGAAAAAATGACCAATTCCCTTTTAAAAAATCCTTAAATTTCTCTACTATCAGGACCATCAGAGACTAGAATATATATTATTTAAAATCAGCTAAAAATTTGGCACTTCCCTTGGCTGTCCCGAAGGCAAAGCCGTCGCGTCGCAAAGAAAAATTTGGACGACAACGATTAAAGAAAGGAGGTTAGACAGCCCGATAGACCGCTGGAGAAAATTTCGGGTTTTAAGGTCTTTTATTTTAGAAAATCGAGCATTTTTGCTTAGAAAAAGTTTTATAACAATTGAAGGGGTGCCGATGGTCCCGACAGGGGCCGCCGGAGAAATTAAAATTTTTTAGATACTTGAAATTTTAAGGGTGTTGGCGGTTCGGGAACGTAGGAAAATTTTGTAAAAATGGATGAAATTAACAGGGGGAGCCTTAGGAAAATTTTTTCAACTTGGCATTTCGGGGGGTTCCCTGGCGACGCCCCTGCCCGAAGATATGATTATGATTTACTTATTTCCAACCGCCATTTGCCCAAACAAATCATACTAGTACTAGTATTGGTTGGTGGAAATAGATACCGTATTTATTCTAATTAATGGTATAGCATAAAAATTTTCATTGCCCATGCCCATGTAAATAAAAAGGAAGAGGCAAATATCGAGTTAGTATCTATTAATTTACCATTACCGTGATATCCTAGGATTTCGCTATTCTGCTTCAGCAGCTATGCTCCTGTTTGACGATCGCGCAATTCCCCAACAGCGTGTCCAGTTGCCCAACGAGCTGTTGTACGAGATGGTCCAATGCATTCCCATGGAGTGGTTCATCGGGTCGCAAGCCAAGCAGCAGCAGCATGGCATTGCTCAACTCGGCATTTCATTGGGCAGCTACATGGAGCAAGCTCAGGCTGGCTTCGCGTCAATGGCTGCCGCGAAGAGGGTATGTGAAAGGGATTGATTTGCTGAAAAACTTTGGAAAATTTCCTGTGGATTTTAAATGAAAAGGTGTTCGTACCTTCGTGCTCTTCTTCCTTCTTATATATGTATATGTTGTAGCCGATATCGAATTTCAGCCGAATTCGAATTAATCGTTTGTGGTTGAGTGGAGGTGACTAAATTCACCCACATCCTCAGGCGTGAATTCGAATCCTCAGCGAGGAAATTAATTTCTATTGATTATTGATGGAATATTAAAAAAACATAATAAAAATAAATTTAAAAATTGAAATTAATAAAAATTCTCAGTAAATTTAAATTTAAATAAAAATGATCATTTTTACGGAAATGAAGAAAATTTTAAAAATGAAGTTCATATAAAATGCTGAAAAAATAATCGGTCATTTTTTTCTTCAAATCTGTCATTTTTTCTTCAAATATTTCAATAAAATTACTCAAAAAATTTTAACAAGGGGGCCTTTTTCATTTTGGCTAATTGTCCGGTTTAAGTCCACATTTTGACCCCCTCCCAAAAATTTTTTTTGAAATTTTTATAATCGTATTTTTTTTGAAAAATGACTTCCCCCTGGGTAATTTTTTACGCTGAATTCGATTCTGAAGTCCACTTTGATTTGATGCGTCATCTTACGTCAGTTTTTGACGTTGACGTCAAAAAATTAAGACATTTTCCGTAAAATCATTGACTTCCCTGGGGTATCTTTTGACACTGAATCTGATTCTTACGTCCATTTTGAAATAATGAGTCATTTAACGTCACTTTTTGAGGCTGACGTCAAAAAATTGTGGAACCCGCAAACGCCACATGCGGAACCCATGGAAGTCATTTCTAGGCCATTTTTTGGTCTTTTTGACATGTGTGACACAACACGTGTCAGTGACGTTAGAAGTCGCGTTACATCAAAATAGACGTCCGAATCTGTTTCAACGTCCAAAATCACCGCTGGAGTCATTTTTAGGCAATTTAGTTTTTTTTGATTTGACGCCGGCGTCAAAAAGTGATGTCATATGACGCATTACATCAAAATGGATAGTTAGAATCGGATTCAGCGTCAAAAAGGCTTACATTAGTTTTACTTTATGCATCCAAATCAATTATGCATACAATCTCAGTAAATACACTTATTTTCCTGAATTTGTGGCGGGAAAAATTTGGAGATCGTGCAAATGTATTCTATAATATAATTTTTGGCATCATGCTTCATTGTTTTACCCATGTGAACACGCTTAATTTGTATTTTTCTTTATCATTGCAAAAAATCAATTTTGAAAAAATTGACGTCAGCGTCAAAAAGTTGCGTCAGATGACGCATTACGTCAAAATTAACATCAGAATCGGATTCAGCGTCGAAAACTACCCCTGGAAGTCATTTTTAGACGATTTGGCGCTAGTTTAAAAGTTGGCGGTTTTGGGACTCTAATTTTTTTGAGTCTCGGGACTCAAATTCAATTTAATTATATATTTTATGTATTGTTAATTCTTTAAACGATTATAAACGTAATTTTAGAATTGAAATATGGTTCGCTATTCACGCACTAAAATAACTGTATTTCATACTGGCAGATTTCTGTGCCGCTAGTATTTCATACTGGCAGATTTCTGTGCTGCCAGTAATTCATACTGGCAGATTTCTGTGCCGCCAGTATTTCATACTGGCAGATTTCTGTGCTGCCAGTAATTCATACTGGCAGATAACCTAACTTGCTCTCAATTTTCAGACGGTCAAGCATTTTTTAACATTTATTCGATGCATGCATTTGTTAAGCTGTTGTTTAATTACCCAATCTTGAGATAATACACCAATATTATGAAGCGGAAAAATCCCCCATCGACTTCCCCTACCAATACCAACGAAAAGCGTCTTCATCTGGCCCAGGGCATCAGCCAACTCGACCTCACCGCCCTTCAGGACTCTGCTCTACCCGACCCCGTCAAAGCACTGATGCATCAAGTCGTCGACCTGCTCAAGTTGGCCGGGGAGCTGCTCACCGATCAATGTGCACAAAAGGACGACGA
Organism: Rotylenchulus reniformis; assembly: GCA_001026735.1. Taxonomy (NCBI): domain Eukaryota; kingdom Metazoa; phylum Nematoda; class Chromadorea; order Rhabditida; family Hoplolaimidae; genus Rotylenchulus; species Rotylenchulus reniformis. Next base: position 72,265 of record LDKF01000513.1, read on the forward strand.
CGACCGTCTACGCACTGTGGTGCTCTCCAACATGCCGGAGAGCGATGCCGAGCGCCCTGTGGATAGGGCGCGACAGGATGTGGCGCGTGTTCAGGACGTGCTCAATGAGTGCAGACTGGACGCGTGCCTGCCTGCGGCGGTCACCCGCCTCGGCAAACGTCAACCCAACCGCCATCGGCCGATCAAAGTCCAGCTGCCGTCGCAAGGAGCTGCCATGCACGTGTTGCGCAACAGGCTGAAGGTCCGCGAAGGCACATTCAAAGAAGTTAGGATTCGGGAAGAAATGACGCCGGAGCAGCGCAAGGACCGATCAAGGTTAATCCATGAGTGCATCAAAAAAAGACCAGAATCGAATGAAGATTACATTGTATATGCAAACTCCATCATTCTCAGATCTGATATCCCCAATTTTACCAAATACAATACAAACTCCATGATACTCCTCCCAAAACACAAAGATTTGTTTTAAAACTCGCTCGTGCCCCTGATACTCCTTCCAATCGTTGGCAAATCCGAACTGAACTCTCATTTGCTCATAATCCTATCTCATCCTCTCAATAATCTCCTCCTCAAAAAAATTTTAAATTATATATGTCTACCTTTCACAATGTATTTCAATGTCAACATTTAAGTGTCATTTTGCTTTTGCTTATATATGACCTTTGTTGGACGATAAATGAATGAATGTTGTGTGAAAATTACAATGTTGATCAATAAAATATTATTAACGATGAAAATAAAATGAATTTGAGTCCCGAGACTCAAAAAAATTAGAGTCCCAAAACCGCCAACTTTTAACTAGCGCCGACGATTTTAGAAAATTTTTATTTTTTTCAAAAAGGGGGGGGGTACAAACTGCATTATTACCAAAGGTTCAGTCGTTGGGGTCTTAAGTTAAGTGCGCGGATCAGGCTGGTTCTCGATCCAGATTCCAGATGGGGTTTTTTTTTGTAGAGATCGGTCTGGGTCTGGACCCAGGCCTAGGTTTTTCAAAGTTTTTTTAGGCTGCGCTTTTCTAGATTATTACTCGACTGTTTAGGTTTTTGTCTAGAAAAAACCAGACAGACTTTCGAAACCTAGAATCCAGACCGAGATCTAGGATTTTTAGTCTGTTATTCGGTGTGCCGACATTTGCGGCCCGACACTTGCGGCCCATTCGCTATAACTCGGTTCAAATGGGAGCTAGAAAAATGTGTTTGGTGTCAAAAAATAGAGCAAAAAATTAGCTACAAAATGAACCAGAGTCCACCCAAATTGGTCCATTGCGAAAAAAGTTATGGCCAAAATACCTTGGATTTGGCCAAAATCATTATTTTGGCCATAACTTTTTTCACAGTTGTCCAGCGGGCTTAGGGCCAATTTTTAGCTAATTTTTTTACTCTATTTTTTGACACCAAAACCATTTCTCTAGGTTTGGTTCAAACCGAGATATAGCGATAGCCGCAAATGTCGGGGCCGCAAATGTCGTACAACCTGTTATTCTAGGCAAGTATTTTTCGGCTCTATCCCTAATAAGACTGTTTTTAAAAAATCGGCGCTATATGAAAGACGGTTACTTTTGAAAATCCACTAATAGGGTCCCCTCTTTTAGGCCAAAAAGAAATAAAAATTTTTTGATTTTTCCAACTCTTTTGCTTGAAAAGTAGTCAAAAAAGTGTAAAAATTGAAAAAAATTTGGATTTTGGTTTTCAAATGAAAAGGGTCCCCCCTGTTGATTTGTGGGTTTTCAAAAGTAACCGTCCTTCATATAGCGCCAAAAATCACATGTATCATACGGCGTGGGTACAAAACATCCCCTCGCAGAACATCCCCAAACTGACAAAAAAATATCCCCATGTACAAAAACTTTTTTGTTAGACCAGTTAGACCCAAAGTATAAAAGTAAAAGATGTGCAGAATTTTATGCTCTATCTTCTGGTATTGTTTGTTTTTCGAAAAAGTTCGAAATTTTTCGAAAATATCGAAAAATGGAGTATCGAAAATGTCGAAATATCGAAAAATTGAGTATTTCAAGAAAATTTCGAACTTTTTGTTCGAATTTCGAAAAACCAACAATACCAGAAGATAGAGCATAAAATTCTGCACAACTTTGCTTTTTATACTTTTGGTCTAACTGGTCTAACAAAAAAGTTTTTGTAAATGGGGATATTTTTTTGTCAGTTTGGGGATGTTCTGCGAGGGGATATTCTGCGTTGACCCCTATCATACCATTCGAAAACCGGCCGGATTATTTTTAAAAATTTTAACGATATGATATAAAATAGATTAAATAATAATGTACTTTGTCTTTTAATATTTTTTGCTCAATTATTACATTTTCTTTTTTCGGGGGTACATGATTTTCAGTTTTATATTTTGTTTTGGCGAAATATATTTTCGTTTCAATGTATATGTTGTAGCCGATCCTGAATATTCAGCCGAAGGGCGCTACCACGATTGGTTAGACGAATCGTGGTTTAGACGAATCGTGGGGCAGCGAGCCGAAGTCGACTTCGGAGCCGAAGTCGACTTCGGCTAGCCGATCTTGAATCCGAAAATGACCAAAACAAAAACTTTTTTTTAAAATGAAGCTAGATCAATACAAAAAGCAATTAGGTGCAGAATTTTATGCTCTATCTTTTGGCCTGATTAAAGTTTGAATTTTATTTAAAAATTTTTAAAAATTTCAAAAAATTAAACTTTTCGAAAATTTCAAAAATTTTAGGAAAATTTGAAAAATTAATTAGGCCAAAAGATAGAGCATAAAATTCTGCGCATATTTGCTTTTTATAGTTTTGGCCTAGGAAGCTTCAAAAAAAAGTTTTTGTTTTGTTCATTTTTCGGATTCAAGATCGGCTAGCCGAAGTCGACTTCGGCTGATATTCAAGATCGGCTACATATATACATCCGAGCATCCGAGTGAAGAAAATAGTTCAAATCGGCCTCGCTCCGGCGGTCGCAGAATATTCAGATTTTATGTAAAATTTTCAAATTTTCTCTGGCTGCCCCTATAGGGGCCGCCAATGATGTTTTCTTCCAAAAATTGCCTTAAGCAAAAAGGGTCAGATTTTTTTCTACCTACCCCGTCGGTCTTTAGAGTTCTTTTAATTTTTTTTATCAATAATCGGTCCCTAAAAGTCTGTTCCGCAAAAGTCGGATAGCCTGTATGTTAGCAATACGTTTTTTGGCGATATTTTGACTTGGTGGCATTTCTCATGGACGCGCTTTACATATACATATGTAATGCATGCTTTTAAGAAATTTAAAATAGCAATAATAACTAGGGGCGGACTTTAAGGGAAATCCCTATTTTTTTAAAGACAGGGAATCGTAGGGAAACGCTCAAAAACGCGTTTTTAGACATATTTAAATGTATTTTGAGGGACTTTTTTTTCCCCTATTTTCCCTATTTCTTAACCCTGGCTGAATTTTTCCCTATTTCGCCATTTTTTCCCTATTTTCTCCCTATTTTGGCTTATTTTTTACGAAATTTTATGAAAAATGCAATAAAAACCGAAAATTTTGGATTTTTTGGAAAATTTTTATTTTTTTTCGAAAAATTTTTGGAAAATTTTTAGTTTTATCTTAAAATTTTTAAAATTTTTTCGCAAATTTTTTTGAAAAATTTCGAAAAATCTTTTTTAAATTTTTTTTATTTTCTATTTTTATGAATCTTCAATTTTTATTTAAAAACATCTCAAGATAATAGTTAAATTGATTATAAAAAGGCTTAATACGCTTTTTAGAAAAAATTTTTGAATTTTTAGGTCATATTTTGGGGAAAAAATTTCCCTATTTTTGCCTATTTTCGCTAGATAGCTCCCTATTTTCTCCCTATTTTGACCTTTTTTTGCTCCCTAATAGGTCCCTATTTTTGCTTAGGGAAATTCCCTAAAAGTCCGCCCCCTAAACCAGTGAGAAACGCTTTGAATCAGCGTTCTTTTGGAACGAATTCCTTATTGTAATCTATCATAGAAAAAGCGCCTGAACAGAGAAAAAGAAAATAGACAGTTAATATTAGTTAACGTAACATGCTTCCGCGTCATAAAATCATGGAGCCAAAAAAAGAATTGGATTTCTCAAGTGTTTGCGCGGATTATATTTATTGTTCATACATATGTATGTAGTATAAAAGTGCGTATTTCTATATTTCTTTTTTTCGCAGAAATTTGATTTTTCCTTTTTTAATAAAATACAGAAAGTAGAGGTCGAGGTCGGCCCCGGCTCGAACTTTTCCCGGTTCCGGGGTCCAGCCTTTTTTGGGCTGACCTCGGACTTTCCCGGACTCCGGATCCGGGGTGTTTTCAAAATCCGGGTCCGGGGTCCGGACTTTTTAAACCCGGACTTCCCGGACTGACCAATTTTCTAAAGAAATGGATCTAAAAATCTCAAAAACATCCCCAAAATAGAGAATCTTCTTCTTAAAAAAAAATTTAAAAATCTCAAAAAACTTCCCCAAAATAGAGAATCTTCTTCTTAAAAAAAAAGTTACCGATTTTCCTGAGAAAAGGGCCTAAAGTTTCACAATTTTTCTTCTGTGGGGCCCATTTCGGAGCATACCTCGGCAAGGCGGTACACCCCTTTCTGTGGCGGGCCGGTCTGTGACGGCCAGTCTGTGGCGGCCGGTCTGTGGCGGGCCAGTCTATGGCGAAACTCATCAAAACAAAAACTTTTTTTTGGAACCATTTTAGACCAAAACTATAAAAGAGAAAAATGTGCGGAATTTTATGCTCTATCTTTTTGGTATTTTTAATTATTCGAATTTCCTTAGAAAAAGTTGAAATTTTTCGAAAAAGCATACTTTTAAAGGGAAAATCGTGTTTTTAGTGGAAATTTAGAATTTTTTTATTCGAACTTCGAAAAACTAAAAAGACCAAAAGATAGAGCATAAAATTCCGCACATTTTTGTCTCTTATAGTTTTGGTCTAAAATGGTTCAAAAAAGTTTTAGGGTTTAATGAGTTTCGCCACAGAATGGCCTGCCACAGACCAGCCGCCACAGACTGGCCGCCACAGACCGTCCTGTTCCGCGGCAAGGGCAAGGGGGGTCAACCAGGGGGTCTGCTAGGTGATAAGTGAGGGGGGGGGGTCGGCGGGGGGTCAGGTCCAAATTTTTCAGCTAGGTGCCATTTTTTTCTAAAAACATGCTGGTGGAGAAAATTTTCTTGCTATTTTGACTTTTCAAACTGATCAAAATTTGATCAGTTTTTTATTTGTGAAATTCCACTTTACTGGGAAGAGTGCCGGCGGCCCCGATAGGGGCCGCCGGAGAAAATTTTGAAATTTGGACCCGTTTTCTTAAGAAAATTTTTTCCTTCCCCTTCTCGCCTCCCCACCCCCAGCGACGGCCCTTACCCGGTCCTTTTTTTCTTAAGAAAATTTTTTTCCTTCCCCATCTCGCCTCCC
>LDKF01000513.1:81249-92308 GCA_001026735.1 Rotylenchulus reniformis
CCCCCCCTTACCGGCCCCTCTTGCGAGCGATGGTAGGGGGGGTCGACCCTCCCCTATAAAATGTATGATTTCGTCATAACATCAAGTCAAAAACTTTAATTTGTATCAGATTGAAATTTTATAAAAGAAAACATGAAAATTAAAAAAAAAAGAATATTGGCGTAAAAATTGAATCAATCATCCTATTTAATTTAAATTAAATCAAATTTTCGTTTCCATTAAAAATAAAAAATCTGACACAACTCTTAGTTAGTTAGATTTAATTTGATGTTATGCTGAAATTGATGTCAGATTCAGAATCAGCCGGTGAGGGTCATTATCATTAGAGTCTCCACGTTAGGGTCCCCCAACTACTAAAATGGAGTGCCCTCGCTTAAAAAGTAACCTGGAGGAATGAAGTTGGTGTCAAAGAATAGGTCTAAATATCTGCCCTAAAATTGCAAAAGACACCATCTGGATTGGCCAAGTGGAAAAAAAAGTTTCGGCCAGATACAAGTGATTGTTTTTGATTTCCGGCCAAGAAAAATGATCAAAATACCGCCAAGTGGAAAAATTCAAGATACTAACCAAAAGTAAAAAATATTCTACGCACCAAAAATTCCAGCTAAAATCCCAACTTCACCTGCTGAAAGTGTTGTTCTGACTTGATGTCCATTTTGGCGTCATCTGACGTCACTTTTTGACGTGACACCATTTCCTTCTACAAGTCGCAAATCCCATTTTCATGTACAATTCCATCATGCAAAATGAAAAAGTACCAAATTGACTGTTTTTTTTCTGATTTTTCACCTTTTTGGCGTTTTCTTCGGTGATATTCTTCCCTTTCCGCGCCCATCTGTCAGCAAAATATCAAATTTATGGGTGGGGAGGGGTGCCTTTGCTTTGCTTTGCTGATGATCAGATCACGGCGCGTGCGCAATCGCCACCCGCCGATCCGATCGCCCATTTTAGAGCGTCGTGGTCAGCATCAGCAGAGGAGGAGGAGGTGAACAAATGATGGAATTGGTTGGATGGGTTGAATTTGGGTCACTTCCTCCACCGATCCCGACCAATCTCCATTCTCGACTCCCTCGAGACTTCCGCAGGATAGCGAGCCCATAAATCTCTCTCTCTCTCTCTCTCTTCTCTTCCTCGGATCTTCAATTTCGCCCCAAAATTTGGATAAAATTCACGCACATTGTCCTTGATCGTCTGCTAAAAACTTCGGACTCTCATGATCACCCGCCGATCAAATCGTGGAATCCCTCACAATTTGATCGGCTGATCCCCGAATGGAATTGTGTCTTTCCCCTTTAACCCGATCAGTGATCGCGATCGCAAGTGTGTACGAAGTTGGAATTTTTACGCAAATTTGAAAAAAGCCAGAAATTGCTCTTTTCCCCTCAATTTGATCCAAATAGCTGATCAGTTCTGTTAGCATACTCGATGTATTCTGCTAGCATCATCGATTGGTTCTGCTAGCAATCCAAGCGATGGGCCAAAAGGAAAAGAAAGTGCCAATGGGCGAGGAACAGGGACAGAGACCCGTCGGGGAGAGCCAACAGCAGAAGGCCGGCGGAACATTGTGGCGAAATCAGCCACAGAAACAGCAGCAGCAGGAGACGAGGATGGTGAGGGAGGGGCAAGGCACCTGCGGAAGAGAACCATTGGAGGAGGAGGACCGGGGAAAGTGCCATTATCCACTACGCCATTCGCGAACTTCATAGGGGAATGTTGATCCCATTGAAAAACTCGGTTTCCTCCGGATTTTATTCTCTTCATAACAAGGGTTTTTGGCGACAATCGATGCAAAAAATTATGAGAATCGACCTAATGTAGGCTAACAGTGGACAAATACCGAGGTGAAATGGCCCAAAAAAGCCACAAATTAAGATCGGGAAAATGTCCCAGAGGGAACATTGTCCATACTATTGTCCTGGATAGGGAAAGGTCCTGACAAATTCCGATGATTCATAGGGAATTCAGACAATGGGTGTCATGATCGATCACATTTCCATCGAGATCAATTTCCTTTTTTTAGACACGGCCACCTCCGCAACAGAACCATCAGCAGCAACAGCCACAGCACATCTACGGCTTTGTGCCCTTCAGGGGCGCCGGCGCCGGATCCGGCATTGGCTCGCCGTCCCCCCTCAGTGCCGCCAGACTCCACTCGCCGCGTGCCAAGTCGCCCTCCGCCGTCTACGGCACCGCAATTCGGCCCCCGTCCGCGGGGCACAATGCGATGACGACGATGGCCAACGACTATTTGCACTCGAGTGGGTCCGGGAAGATCATGATCACGTGATCAGAAAAAATCAGAATAGAACTAAATTGGGGTGGCCAAAATAGGACCAATTGCCGAAGGGATCAGTATGAAATGATCAGAATATTCTGATCAGCATGAAGCGTTGGATGTCATATGGACACGACAAGGATCAACATTGATCCCGATCAATTCCAGTCTATGCACCGCCACAGCTGTTCCGACCACCCAATCGTCGGCCCGAATCCGCGCAAAATGCGATGCTTTGCAACGGAGTGGCGGCACAACATCAGCAGCAGCCGATGGGTTCCAGGCCGGGCAGTGATCTGGGAATGTGTGAGTCATGGGAGGGTGAAGGTGAAGGAGGAGGAAGTCGGATCACTTGGGATTTTTCGTTCTTAAAGATAGGGTTTGGCAGGGAGAGGGGAGACGAGTCTTATCGATCTGTCGATATTGGGGAGGGAATAGGGATCCAATCCGGCATTTTGGTGCAGATCAATTTGATCTTTGGAGGGATATCAATCTAATCAGTCCCCCTGGGAGATTATTGAACTGATCAATGGTCAATTGGATCGATCTTGCTCTTTAACTGATCAATCTGTCCGATCACTTTTGCAGACAAAATGCCGATGCCTTCCCGATGCCAATCCTACACCTCTCTTCCCCGTCCCGAGCACGGGCTGGATGCCGACCTGGTCCAACCGCCTGCCCAACTGCTTCACAACCAAATTGCCCAAGTTCGACTTGGCCTTTGTCAGGGTTCGGGATTTGACCCCCTTTCAGGTCCCCTTCCGTTCCCCGTCCGCCCTGAGCACTTCCCGCTCTCCGGGCCCCAAACATTCGGCCATGGCCACCGCCATGTTGCCCCCGGCCTACTTTGGCCCCCCAAATTTGCCATTCAACGCCTCCTCCCAATTTGACTTTGGCACCATGGATGGGCGGGGAGGGCACGACGGTCAGAAGGAGAGGCCGGACACTTTGGCATCCTGGAGCACCATCAGCTTGAGCAGTTGGCTGACGGTGGGCGATCGATCGCTTTGATCTTTAGGCTCCGATCACCCTTAATCCCCCCTCTCACACCGGTCGATTAAAGTTGATTTCTCCCTGTTCTCATCGATGATTTTCTGATCATGTCGAAAGATCCCGATACATTCGCTAGATCATTCCCCTCTCCTCTCGCTGATCTGATCTTCCGCGGATCGTGGATCCTTTTTGCATACGGATGATGCTCCGCAGACTTTTGATCCTCGGATCAGTGATCTGCTGGTCGTGCTCCATGGATCCGATCTTGTTTTTTCCTTGGATACTGTTCGCAATTTTTTGGATACTGTTCGCAAAATTTGCATACTGTTCGCAATTTTCGATCCTCCTCTCTCCCTCCTCCTGATCTGATCAGAGTTTTCATTTTCTCCATAATCTGCTGGTCGATCAAGCTCTCTCTCTTTCTGATCTATTCCATGGCTTCCGATCACTTTTCTCTCCTCTATTTCCTCTAATCAATGATCATTTTTTACGATCAGATCACTCTCTCCCCCGTCTCAGATTGTGTTTGGCTCCGCCATTTTCTGCCTCAGTGCCGTCCGGCTCTACTGGCGCGCGGACCTGGGCCGCGGCAGTCAGGAGCTGTTCTACGGCATCTCGGCCATTTGTGCCGGCATCATGGGTGTTCTGGCCAGCCAACACCGTTCCTACTGCATGCTGATCGCCGCCTTCCTCCACTGCACCATCAACGCCGTCTTCTTTGTGCCGTTCATTTCCGGTAGGAGTGGGGTGGGATTAGATCAGTGCTGATCAACCCAATTAGATGGACTCAGGTCATTATTGATCAGCTCCCATAGATGGAGTTTGATCGATGCTAACTAGCTCCCCCCCCTCATATGTAGATATGCTCGGATTCCTATGGATCAGCATCTCATCCTTGGTTATGGAACTCTGATCAGTTCAATCCCATGGATTTCGATCACTGTCTATCGAGTCAGCCACTGACTTGGGGGCTCTAAACACTGACATTTTCATTCCGTTTGGCTCCAATCACATTTAGACCTCAATGACCCTGATCACTGATTACCCCCTTTATCACTTTACCAATCGGTCTCCTCCTGTGTGGGCACTGATCAGTTTCCCCTAGGGGCTTCGATCACTGATCCTCTTCACAGTCCATCAGATTGAATAAATCCATTATAGCTCCGATCAATGATCAGATGTTCCCTCTATCACTGACTCCAATCACTGATCAATCCCCCCTTCCCCGCCCACAGGCATTCTTCCGCTGATCCCGCTGATCAACTCGGCCACCGCATCCCTGTCCAACAACAAATCTCCGCTGCTCGGGGCGGCGGCGTCTGCCCACAGCAAGGAGTTGCCGGTGGTGGACACCGGCCTGCTCATGTTGTCGCTGTTGCAGGTGATCGGACCCCTCGGGGAGAGAGTGGTGACAGCCGATCTTTTTAGACCTTTGCCTAATTAAAAGCTGTCTAATTAGTTGGCTAATTGCAACATAGTAAGTACATGCCAACCAGCCCCCAGGAAAAATGTGTCCAATTATATGCCAAATGTACCCAATTTGGTCCGCCAAGTTGTACTTTTCCTTCTGAAGGAGAAAAGTCCCCTTCCAACTCGTTGCCCTTCATTAGCCCCCACCCGCGAGCTTTGATCATCCAATTCCGCCACTGATCATTGATCAGTTCCTCCCTCTAATACCTCTCACCTTCCTTTCATTGATCCTCACTCGTTGATCGGTGACCATGATCAGGGCAGGGCACCCATATATCCCCTGATCACTGATCGATGACCAAATTTTCCCCTCCTCTTCTGATCACCTTCTTCCATAACCGATCGGATTTCCCATTCTCCGCCAATCTTCGATCATTGATCACTTCCACCCCATCCTCCACCAATGTTTGATCATTGATCACTTCCACCCCATCCTCCACCAATCTTTGATCACTGATCACTTCCCCCCAAATTCAGTTGGCCGCTGCCTTCAGCCTGCTGATCTATGGGTGTCGCGCAATTGGACGGACAATGCGCAGCGTGGAGAACATCCAAATCCAACAACAGCAACAGCAGCAACGGATTGGCATTTTGACGACGACGGCAGAAAGTGCCAAGGCGGAGGAGGAGGGACAACAACGGGGAGGGAAGTGAAAAGGAAGGAGGAGAAGAGGAAGAATGGATGACGGAAGGATGAAGATATACATTACATCACACTTGTTCATCATTTATTAGTTCCTTTCCGAAACGATGCTTTCTGCTGATGGCGGATAAATGCAAAATTCCAGAATAATGAGATACATAACAGAGAGCAAAAGAAGAGAAAGGGACGGACGGAAGGTTCGGGAAAAGTTCCGCCGGGGGCGGAGAACAGAGGCGAAGAATTTGATGCAATTTTTTAGCGTTGGACCTTTTAATCCCGAGATGTGGAACCCATAAAAATGGTCCGAGGCATAGCAAAAATTTGCTGCTCCGAATTGCCGAAATTGTGTGCCAACCAAGATGAGAAGCATCCGTGGGGACATTTCCATTCGCTTTTTGCAAATTTGGAATTTTTACGTCCGCCAACTCGGAACAATCCTCCCCCGATCATTTTGTAATTTGATTTCCGTTCCATTTTCCTCGTCGTCATTGCCGTAATAAGAGCACTACAAAAGGGTTCTCGGTTTGAGTGCCAAGAAAATACGAAATGCAAAGCACTGTTCACCGCCCATGCAATGCGCGGGGGTGCAGCGAATTTTTTTTTGAATATACATAGCAGAGGACACACAAGAATATGAATAATGGGAGGAGAAGGCTCAGGAGGACAAAGTCGAAAAAGAACAATTTTCAACTCTATGAGCACCTGACCAGGCCAAGAACACACAAACACTTATCGGTCAAGTGTTTTTTTTTGGACAGACTTTTGTGATTTTAGGTATTCTGTCTCTCTCTGTGTGTGTTCTCTCTTTAGTTTTTGGCGGTGCGTGCCATTGCCAAACTTCCTGCGCGGATGATCAGCATCCTTTGGCCCATTGGCCCCCGGGGCGTCGTTCTTTCTTCTTTGTTTGTAGTCAGTCACTTTGGCTGTGTTCTGTTCGTCTCTCCCCCCCCCCCCCCCNGGGGGGGGGGGGGGGGGGGGGAAGTCCAAATTGGCACCGAAGGAACCCAACCCAACCGGCCGATGGGCGGCATAATGCGCAGTGACGGAAGAGATGGACGGACGGGGACGGATTACCTTGACAACCCAACCGATGGCCACAGTTGGTGGGACAGTCTGTGCCAATTTGCTGAACTCACGCGGCCATACCAATGACAATGGCATCTTGTCCAACCCCCAACTTCACACCCTCCAACTTCCACCGGCCGGGCACGGCATACTTCCCCCACCTGTGAAAAATTCACATTGGCCTGCTGCTGTTTATGTTTTTGCGAATCGATCACCCCTCGTACTTCACCATTTTTGATTAATTCTGGCCATTCATTGGATCGGGTATCCAGCTTTTGCGGAAAAAAATATATGGTATATTATTCTTAGAACAAAAATGGCAGTTTCGCCCATTTTTATTCCCATTTTTTGGTCCGCAAAAGTCCATCACACTTGGATCACCAATTTTACCCCCAATTTCCATAATATCTTCAACTTTCGTTTGGCCATCCTATTGGCCACTATTCATTCCCCGATCACTTTCCTGATCACCAACTCCGCTATTCTCCCTTTGTGCATTCAATCTCACTTTTGGCACTTTGATCCTTTCCTCGTTTTCTCTGCTCTCTCTCGCTCTCTTAACCTCTCTCTGTTCTTTGATCCTGATCATTCCCAAGTTTTGATCACTTTTCAGTTCCTAGACGGGTCGCATCCATCCACCACTCCCCATTGATCTGATCAGTATTTGCTGCCCATCCTGTACATTTACCGTACTCCAATTACCGTACTCTACTCTATACCAAAAGAGAGAGATGGGACTGTGCCAGAGTGAGGAGGAGAAGAAGCAGGTCAAGCAGAGCAAGCAGATCGACAAGCGCATACGGGAGGCCCAGGAGACCGAGGACAAGACCATCAAACTGCTGCTGCTGGGTAAGGAAAGGAGAGGGATGGCATCCCCGGAACTGAAATTGATCAGCAAAGTGATCAGGAAAATTGTGATTGATTGTTGCTTTTGAGGTGCTGGCGAATGCGGGAAGAGCACCCTGATGAAGCAGATGAGGTGAGCATTGGGGCGGAGGGGTTCCATAGGGGGGGGGGGGGNATCCACCCCAAAGAGCCAAAATTCATTCATTGAGCGGAATCGGAAATGGCTTGATCCGTTGCAAATTCCAATCTGATCAGAATTGATCCTCCCCAAAGCTTGGTCCGATCGTAGTCGGTCAAACTTTTTGCCCTTTCATTCGAATTCGATCGATCTGATAGCTAATATACGCTTCAGATCTGATTGGATTTGTTGATCATTCTACTTTCCCCTTGTTCCTTACTGTTTGGCACTGTCATGCAAGTGGAACTCCAGCCGGCGCGAGTAGGTGGCCGTGTTCAGTGCCGGGTCGGCCCATCTCAAAATTATCATTTTTTGATTATTTTATTTCAATTTGTGATCACTTACAATCGCTTCATGGCCGCCGCCAGCTCGTCACTGAACGGCTCGCTTTCCTCCCCATTCCGGATTGTTTCCATCACTGTCCTCGCGCTGTCCTTCAACGGATTTGGAGAGGATTATGATCATTGATCACCCTTCCCTGATCATTGCCCTGATCTATTATCTCCTTCCTCTCTATTGTGACCGATCGTCCTATTAGTCCGAGTAAAGTTTGAAACAGGGCTACCTCGGGTTCTCGGTTTTAGTATTTTTCCCCGTAAACCCAACTTTTCGGCGTACGTGTGATTATCAACACCAATTGTTAGCAGTTGGCCCTTTCTTTTCTCATTAGCCTTTTCCCCACTCTCCAAATGTTCCACACCACTTAATCCCTTAACCCACGTGAAAATCTTTTTTCCCCCAAAATTGCTACAATTTCCGCCTTCTTCCTTTTCATTTGTTTCTTAATGGCCCTTGACAATGGCCATGAATGCCAACCCAATTTATTCCCATGGGAACCCAAGGGGATCAACCACCAATTTTCGTGTGCCAAAACGGCTACCACCCCAAATCCCGCCTGCCCCAAATCCCGCCATGAACAAAAACTTTTTGTAAGACTTGTTAGACCAAAAGTATAAAAGACAAAGTTGTGTAGAATTTTATGCTCTATCTTTTAGCATTTTTAGTTTTTCAAATTTCCGCAAAAAATGTTGAAATTTTCCGAAATTTTCGAAAAAAGGCGAAAAATCGGTGTTTTGCGAAAAATTTCAAAGTTTTTTGCGGAAATTTGAAAAACCAAAAGTGCTAAAAGATAGAGCATAAAATTCTACACAACTTTGTCTTTTATACTTTTGGTCTAACAAGTCTTACAAAAAAAGTTTTTGTTCGTGGCGGGATTTGGGGTGGACGCGGCCAAAACACCCAAAATTGTCCCCTTCGCCCCCGCCTCCTCTTTCAAGAGTCTAAAGTTCCCCATTTCCCCATCCGTTTCAGAATTCTACACAGCGATGGCTTCACGGAAGAGGTGAGTGATGGGGAGGGGGGGCGAAGTGATAATTAGCACACTAATTCGTGATTATCTGATTAGCATATGTAATCATCAATTAGTGACAGTAACTTGTCACATCATAAAATTAGCAATTAGATAAATACAAAAAAAAATGGAGGGGAAGGGATGGGAAGTGGAAATGGCCAAAAAGTAATGGCCAAAAAGAAACATTGAACCAAATTTCTGGGCTGGATCAAGGATCAATTCATCCGGTCTGATCGATTTATCCTTCGATTTGCACAATTGTTGTTCACGGGCTGATCTTAACCATAGGGTTAATAAATCGATGGCATGGTCAAGGTCAAGGATTATGTATTCTTTGGCAGGAACTGCTCCAACAACGCTCCGTGGTGTACAGCAACACGGTGCACGCGATGGCCGAGCTGTTGCGGGGCATGAACATGTACAAGATCGGGTTCACGGAGCCCAAGGGAATGGTGAGGAAAGGACAAGGGGAGGAGAGAGGGGGACTGATCGATCAGGAGAGGAAAGTGATCAGAGGAAAAGGGAATAATCGATTAGAAAGGGGCAGAAGTGATCTGGTCGATATGATCCGATCGATTCATATCGATCGGGAAGATCCGGAGGAGATTGATCTAGAGGAGAGGGATCGAGTGATGATCTACCAGGAAAGCAGAAAGAGAACGGTTGATTGATCAACTGATCAGGATGGGAGGAGAGTGATCGGGCACAATAGAGAGGAAGGAGATAATAGATCAGGGCAATGATCAGGGAAGGGTGATCAATGATCATAATCCTCTCCAAATCCGTTGAAGGACAGCGCGAGGACAGTGATGGAAACAATCCGGAATGGGGAGGAGAGCGAGCCGTTCAGTGACGAGCTGGCGGCGGCCATGAAGCGATTGTAAGTGATCACAAATTGAAATAAAATAATCAAAAAATGATAATTTTGAGATGGGCCGACCCGGCACTGAACACGGCCACCTACTCGCGCCGGCTGGAGTTCCACTTGCATGACAGTGCCAAACAGTAAGGAACAAGGGGAAAGTAGAATGATCAACAAATCCAATCAGATCTGAAGCGTATATTAGCTATCAGATCGATCGAATTCGAATGAAAGGGCAAAAAGTTTGACCGACTACGATCGGACCAAGCTTTGGGGAGGATCAATTCTGATCAGATTGGAATTTGCAACGGATCAAGCCATTTCCGATTCCGCTCAATGAATGAATTTTGGCTCTTTGGGGTGGATCAATTCGATCGGATTTGAGTAATGAGTGGGTGGTCAAGATCAGATCGGAGTTAAATACTGGATCAACAGATGATGATATTCGGTCCCTTCAGCTTCCTGGACAGCCTGGACCGGATCAGCAACCCCTCCTACAGGTATTATACAGATGCAAATCTTGGATCCAATCAAATTATCTTTTTTAAGGCCCTCCCAGCAGGACATCCTGCTGACCCGGATCAAAACCACGGGCATCGTGGAGATCTGCTTCCTGATCAAGGGTGTGCCTTTCCGGTACGATCAAACTGATCATGTAAGGGTATAATTTCCTGGGTTTTTCGTTTTTCAGGGTCTTCGACGTCGGTGGCCAACGGTCCGAGCGGAAGAAGTGGATCCACTGCTTCGAGGATGTCAACTCGGTAGGGATTCGATTCAAATCACTTTTTGGCGCCAAACCCACCCTTTTGGCCATTTCCAGGTGATCTTCGTGGCTGCTGTGTCCGAGTACGACGAAGTGCTGTTCGAGGACGAGACAACGGTAGGATTATGCATTTATCTCGTTCAAGCCCAGTATTTGGGTCGAATTTCCTTTAAAAACCACCTAATTAGGCTTCTAGGGTTAGTTTTCATTCCAAAATCCGATTTTTTCGTCCGAATTTCCCGTGTAAAATGACCATTTGATCATTATCATGGACCACAATCTAAGATATTTATTCCCCAATGTTGCAGAATCGGATGATCGAAAGCATGCGCCTCTTTGAGTCCATCTGCAACTCCCGCTGGTTCATCAACACCTCCATCATCCTGTTCATGAACAAGAAAGATCTCTTCGCCGAGAAGATCAAGTTCATCTCCATCCGGGCCTGCTTCAAGGAATACGACGGTACAACATCCACATGAATCCCATGGGATCCCCCTACCTATCTGACAAGTTCCCTTACCAAGATGGGCAATCCCCTACTCCTGTCCAACAGGAATAGGAGATTTACCGTATTTCCTGTATTAAGTCCCCCCCTGCAATTAGTCCCCCCCCC
>LDKF01000514.1:0-35286 GCA_001026735.1 Rotylenchulus reniformis
CCCCCCCGCCAGAAGATCATATTATAGGGTCGAAGAGCCAAATTTTTTTGGGAACGATTGCTAAAAAATCAAATTTTGGAGATTTCAATCGGAGGCCACTTAGGTATGATCGGGAAAACTTGATAGAGAACCAGATTTTTTTGAAAAATGATCGGATATTTTTTTGAAGGGGATGGTTGGTTGACGTGAAATTGGAAAATCACAAAAAAATCTTTAGAAGAAGACGTAGCCAAGGGTGGGGAGCCTGGCGGATTGGCCCAGCTGATGGATCCATCAAAAGTCGCTCATTTCATCCGCGACTTACTTCCGGACCGGATCAAAGGTGAGTGGTGAACCGACGGAGCACGTGTGAGTATCAATTCATTGTGGTATTGCAAAGATTCTCTAGTGTGTTATTCTAATATTAAAAAATTATTAGCTCTAAAGACAACCTATGTACTTAAAACACTAAAAATTGGTATATACCTGTGTATGAACATTGATGAACCGAAAAATTGGTAATCACACGTATAGTTATGATAGGGCCCGGCCAATATAATTGAGGGTTCTTTTTTGAGAATCATCGTTTAGATCGAAAAACACAAAATTTGGGCTTATGGTTTTTCCACCTTATACATACATTTCTGATCAAAATCTTCTAATTTAGCTTGTCAGCATACCAAATTTTTGGCTGAAAACCAGTTTAAAAATTCTGATTTTTCAGCTTTGGTGCCCGAGCACTGGTTGAACATGGTGCTCAAAGTGCTGTTCTGGGAGGGCCCGGCCATCCTGGAAGTGTACGGTGCCGCCGACAAAATTGGCACTTTGGACGATTTGTGGCAGAAAATGGAGGGCAAAACGCCAAAGTTGGCCGAACTGATCGGGGCAATCTGGAAAGTGATCAGAGACCGATGGGACACGCTGAACAGCAAACTGAACCCGGAGTCCAAGCAGTACCTGGAGAAGGTCAGCCGGGGAATAACTTCTTAAATTTCAAGATATATTTAAATCCTTGTTAGGCATAAATTTATTATGCTGAAAATAATTTTTGACCAGATAGTTTCCTTAGAATCAACCTAGCGAATTTTTTTTTCTATTTTTGGAGATTTCGAATGAACTAGTTGGTGGAAAATTTTGGGATTCAGATTCAGCTGCTATCTTAGCAATAAAATAATCGGTTTTTTTTGATCGAAAAAGTAGTTTTTGCTCTTATTTTATCCATTTATTTTTTATCAAAAAATTTCGAACGGGAAATCCAGTATTTTTTGTTTTCTCTCATATAAAAACTATTAACAAGGAAGGTTTTTAGTGCCACACCCTGATTGTTTGGAGACATGGGGACCCATTCCAAAATGTAGAACACCCGTGTTAACCACACGACAGTAGCATGGCAGCACGCGGAAAAAGTCATATAGAAAATTAAAACAAAAATTCATACCTTTTATGGCACAAATAAATATAACAATAGCGCAATTGCGCGGTTGCTCTACAAATGGGAATGGGTCCCCAATCAATTGGAGTGAGGCAGGCATCTTAAAAACCTTTTTTGTAAGTAAATTTTAAGAACGTTTCTTTATCACCAAATTAAATTTTTTATTTCCCTAATCTAAAGTATTCGGATACTTTCAGGTCTATTCCTCCGGCTGGGCCTGGTTCTTCCGGGAGGCGATTGGGCCATGTCTTCGGCTGTCCGATGGGGCCAAGAACAATCTGGCCAAATCATTGGCCAATTCCTTCCCGGCGCTGCACACCCTTCTGAGCAAAGCTGTTGCCAACAAAGCGTTGATGGAATGGATGCGGGAGGAGCAAAAAAGAATGGACAGGAAAAAGGAGGAGGAGGAAGAGGAGAAGAAGAGCAAGGGTAAGAGGGAAAGTAGGGAAATATACAAGAAAAAGGAGGAAAAAGAGGGTAAAACTCAGAGGAAGGGGCAGGAAAATAAAGAAGGGCAAAAAGTAGGGACATAAACTAATGAGAGGAAGAAGAGAAGAACAGGTATAAGGGGAGGAAAGAAGAGGTAAAAAGTATGGGATGAACACAGAAGGAAGAAGAAGAGAAAAGAAGAAGAAGAAAGGTAAAAGTAAGGGGAAAGGTGGAGAAAAGTATGGAGGACAAAAAGTAGGGATGTGCGCACGAAAAGAGGAGGAAGAATGGTAATTAAGGCGGTAGGGAAGAAAGGAGATAAGGCCAAAAAGTAGAGCAATTTTTACAAGAAGGTAGAAAAAGAAGGTCAACAGTTAGGAGAGTGGAAAGGATGGGAAAATGAGGACAAAAAGAAAGAACATAGATAAGTAAAGTGAGGTAAAATAGAGCGGGTTGAAAAATTAATTTCTACTGTATACTGTAGGAGGAATGAATTCCTGTGTTTAGGTGGTGGAGAAGATGACATGATGGCGCAATTGAGGGCAATGTTGGAGAAGATGAACTTTGACGACATGATGGGTGGAATGGGAGGAGAGGAGGAAGAAGAGGAGAGGAAGGAAGAAGGCAAGGATGAAGAAGAAGAAAAAGAGGAGGAGGAAAAAGGAAGTGAAAAGGAGGAAAGAAAAGTGCAAGAGGATGAAGTAGAAGGGGAAGGTGAAGAGGAAAGTAAAGACGAAGATGAAGATGAACAGGGACAATGTAGCATAGACTCTACTAATGGTGATGGGAAGTGCGCAGCAGGAGGAGGAGGAAATGGCATGGCGGAAGAGAAGGATGAACTTTAGGTCACTATGGCCAGAAAAAAATTTTGGACCAAAAACCCATTTTTGATGATGGCCTTGGGGAACATTTTCATTATGCGATGCACCATTTACACAAATTACACACATCAATTTATTCATCCGTGGATAAAATTTGGCCACATATGTACAAGCGCCAACTTGGCCAATTGAACTCGAAAATGTTTAAACCAAGCTAGGCCATAACTTCAAAGTTTTCCATTGTCCTTAGTTATGTAAATTTTTGGCCCAAAAGAGTGACAAAATTTCTTAACAAAAAAAGTTGTTATAGTCGTGGCCATAAAATTGTTCCATTTTTTTTTGAATAAGTTGAAACGAAATTCTATTCCACGCTAGTTTTTCTTTCTCTTCTCTCTTTTTAAAATGCTGTTTTTTTCGCTTCAGAATAGAGGTAGATTGAAAAATTGAACATTCTTTTTAAAAAGATAGGGAATTGAACTTTAGCCATTCCTATCGTTTTTATGCAGAAAAAATCACATAGAATTTATACTCTTAGGAAAAAGGTTTGTTAAAATTTGGAGATAAAAATTCAAATTTCGAACACCAAAAAACCAAATTCCCCAAAATTTGTGAGCCCTCGTTTATTATTTATTCGGTCCCTAACAACCATCAACTCCTCCCCCGAATTTTTTGTGTTTTTTTTGTTTCGTTCCAGAATGCTCTCATTCTCGAGGAGCAAGGGGTGAAGGAGTCGAGAGTATTGATGGCATTGGCACCAACCACCACCTTCCGTGATGGGTAATCCCACTCCCTCGGCGGAGGGATTGAAATCTTTTCCATCCGTCCAGAGAGCAATTTTCCCACATTGAAAATGGATGGTAAATCCCCAATAAATTCAGCATATTCTCCATAAAATGAAGAAAATCCATTTTCTCCAATATGTATGCAAAAGCTATAAACATGATAAAATGCATAAAGTTAGTTAGAGTTAAACACTTTGGAAAATCCGGACCCGTATTTTGACGAAACCCTCGAGCGAAGACCAGGAAAAAATGGATAAAATAAAAAAATCCAGGACACCTAAAAAGGGCGGATCGGTTGGCGGGACTCCAATGCCGGAAAAATATGTTTATTAAAAGCTGATGCCGCAAAACAAACCTCTGCATTTGCAAAAAAATCGGATCTTCTTTCCAAATCTTTCTTGAACTTATTTAATTTTTCAGACATTTCACCCTGTCTCTCCCTCAAATTTTCTGTCTTTCAAAAAACTTCCCTACAAATCTTTTTTTTTTATTGAACTTTCACACCCTTCCCCAATATTATATTTCATTTTTTGAATCCACTTCCTCAGATTTAAACAATACATTTTGATGTCCCACCATTGAAATCCCGAATTTCAAAACAAATTTTTTGTTACTGTCGAAATTTCGGCCTCCTGTAAAGAGTTCCATTGTCGAAATGCCGGGAGCTCCCCCTCTAATCCCTTAGTTTTTTTCGAATTTATTACCACAAGAGGGGCATTTTTTATCGAAAATTTCATACTCCATTTTTGAACTTTCGCCCCATTTTTTTTTAAATTTCCCCTTCGGCCAACTCCACCATGCTCTGTGTCCCCGTCCTCAACCCATCGATTGCCCTTGTCCTCCTCCGCTGTTTTTGCCGCTTTGCTTTCTCGCCCCCCCCCCCTCCTCCTCCCCCAATGCTTTTTCTTTATTCTCGGCATCCCCGTAATAAATCTCTGTGCATTCCTCGGTGGTGCCCTCCTCCTCTTCCTCCTCCGGGGGATTGGCCACAAATTGGTGTGGATTAGGAAAAGCAACGGGAAGGAAATTCATTGGACAACGAATTTATTTCGCGGGAAATTGTCTCATCAAAATTGATTTTTTTTGAAATTTTTTTAAATGCCTCGAATTTTCGATTTTATGAATTCCGATGAATTTGCACAACAATTTATCTGGTACTCTTGCAGCTTATTAGGTCTACCTCCGAAATTGGATTTTTACCCGAAATTTTTGTCACTAAATTATTTTTTAAAATGGCCCGAAACATTTGATAATTCCTGGCAGAACATTTTTCCTGGTTCAGTATCAAAAAATTGTCCCAAAGAGAGATTTTTTGGAATATTTTTCGTTTAAATTAATCCAAAGATTCTAATTCTATATATAAGAATGAAAATAATTTTTGCGCGGAATAAATACAAAAAACAAATGCAAGGGTTTTGGTTGAAAAATCGAACAAATATGTGGTATCATTTTTTGTTTCAATGAATTTTTGAGGGACTAGTGCAGTTTAACCCCTCCCCTCCTGGAAATTTATTTTAATTTTTCCTTTAGATTTACAAATTTCAGTCTGATTCGGGGTTTTCCATTGTTTGAATGTGATATTAGATTTATCGCATGATTTCGCCAAAACTATGATTTTGTTTTTGTTTATTGATCTTTTATTCAATTTTACTAATGTACAAAATACTAATAATATGATCAAAATCATAGATATTTGATGAAATCATAGATCAGATTCGAACTCAGCGCACGTGAAAATCCCCTGGACCACTTCTAAAATTGCTAAATTTGTCAGAAAATTTTAAAAATTTCCAGTCTGGGGGGAGTTGTTAGTACCTTTCTGAGTTTTGAAAAAATTTTAGCCCTAAAATGCATGTTGAATATTAATTATGGATTTGATAGTATTCTTGCGCGATTCCTTTGTTAATTTATGAATCCAAAAATTTATAATTACACGTACAAAATTGCACCATTTTTTTGTTTACTTTTCCTAAATGCCATTTTCATGACTTTGAGAAATATAATTATATAGAATTTATTGGCCAAAAAATGCATGAACCCTCATCATCAAATAAAGGAAGCCAACACTACGATGTGCATGGCGGACGGAATGCATTCAGGTTGGTGAATTTTTGTGAGGGAGAATTTTTTGAAAAATCCCTAAAAATCAAAAAATGGTGGATTTTTGAGTTTTGTATAAAAATTTCAAGGCTGAACCCCTCTCCTAAAACTCAAATATTTAAAAAATAATAATCTAAACTGTGTTTCTTTCTTTTTTTCCAGGCGAACACCCACCAAAGGACGTGAGGTGGCCAAAGAGTTGGGTGAGTATGCAAATTTCTGCTTCCTTCTCCTGCATTTGTATAATCTAAAAATTCCCGAAAAATACTGTAGAACACAAATAAGAAAAAATCAGCTACCGTATTTCCTGTATTAGACCACCGGGGATTTATTTTTCAACCCCCCTCCAGGCAGAGGGGGGTCTATTACAGGGGGACTAATTGCAAGGGGGACTTAATACAGGAAATACGGTAAATCTCGAACCTCCTTACATAATAAACATTTTGCATATGATCCCTTCCGTTTTTATGGCCAAATTTTTATTTCTCTCTCTTTCTCGCGCTTTCTCTCGCCTTCTTTGTGCCACATTGTCTTTGTGGCCAAATTCTCTCGGGACACAGTTGAGGGTTTGAAGGGCAAAATTTGGCCAAATTTGCCCTTCTCCAAATTTTCCCAAATGCCCTTGGAAGGGAGAGTGGGGGAGGGGGGGGGGAGGAGTAGAGTTTACTCTCCCAAAAAGAGGAATTGTTTTCCACAAAGTCAATGCCGTTATCCATCATGCTTTTGGCCATTGTTGGTCATCCATCATGTTTTTGGCCAATTTGTCCTTTCTTTTGTCACAAATTTACCGATTTTTCCTTGATTTTGTTACGGCTTGAAAATAGGATAGTCCTGGCCGGAATCCCGATTTTCAAGATCGAGATTCGGGATGGAATTCCCGAAATGGCCAACCCCGATCCCGAAGCCGGGATCCCAAATCCCGAATTTCCGGATTTCAATCTTGACCGGGATCCCGAATCTGGATTGAAAAATGAACTTTCAAAATTGCCAAATCCATAACTCTGCGACCTTTAGCTCACCAAAATATATTTGTTTCTTAATTTTCCAATTTTAATACTTTTCCCCCTCATTTTTTTACTCTGTAATCGGTTATTTCTGATTTATATCTCCGGATAGAGCTTTTGGTCCTCTAGTTGATCTTGATCATCTTTTTTCTGATATTGATCTGGGCCAATCAGAGTTGATCCTTTTAGTCCATGGGTATTTTCACCCTAATAAGTATTTTTCCTGATTGGGATTTGTATAATTTCGAAACATTCGCTGGTTGATCACTTGTGCCCCTCTGATCACTCCAGAATCCATGGACCCGGATGAGCTGCGGCGCCACCATTTTGCCATACGAAGTTTCACTGAGTCCATCGACGACGACGACGAACTCGGGGAGCAACAACAGCAAATTGAGGAGACCGACGGGGGAATGCACGAGAGCAGCACGGCCGAAACCATCGTTGAAGTGGTGGGAACAATTGAATTGGATTGATCTGGGTTAGATCACGAGTGATTTGATCCTTAGGCTTGTGATTAGATCAAAATTGATCTTATTTGAACTGTTCCTTTTTGACCTGATTCCTATAAGTTAGGATCATGATTAAAAAATGGATCACCACGAAAATATTGAGGTAATCTTGATAGTGATCGAAGATTATTATCGCGAAAGCCACATGGAAAAATATCAAATTTTGTTTATCTATGCGAATAATTTTGGGTCTTGATAAAAAGATCTTGAAATTTTTGAACTTATTTATAGCTGAATTTGTCGCGGCCGAAGAGGACAACAACATCATCCGCAATGGATCCGGCCAAGGGCGAGACGCAAAAGTACGTGATGAGGGTGCCGGGTCCCGAGCTGGTGGACCAGGAGTTCGAGCTGCACAAGAGTTTGGTGGGCACCGGCATGGCGGACGAGGAGGAGCCGGAGATGGCACGGATGTTTGTGGCGGATTCATCAATTCAGTCGGCACAGCAAAAGGTGTTACTTTCACACAATCGTAAAATAGTCAGAAGAGAACTTTCTGTTCAAATAATCGCTTGAAAAGTCTGATCGGCTACCCGACATTTGGGGATCCGACATTTGTTGGACCAATCGTTATAACTCGCTTCAAACAAAACCTGGAGAACCCATTTTGTTATCAAAAAAATAAAGCAAAAAATTAGCTTCAAAATTTGCCTAATCTCGTTTTAATTGGCCCATTATAAAAAAAGTTATGGTCAAAACATCGTCAATTTAGCCGAAATTTGAAAAATAGCGATATTTTGGCCATAAATTTTTTTACAGTTGTTCAATTAAAACGGACTTTGGCTCAAGATTATAGCAGATTTTTTTGCATAAAATGATTCGTCCATGTTCTGTTTGAACCGAGTTATAACGATTGGTCCCAAATGTCGCACCACGGTCTGATCATGATCATCCTCCCATCTCCGGTCAGAATGCATCAGCAGGAGCAGTGCAACGGTTTTCACCGCCGCGCTAGAAAAATGAACATAACTTTTTTCGGGTAAAACATAGAGAAATGAATTTGGTTTTTTCCATCCGTCTAAACTTGGTAACAGAATCTGTTACCAAGTTTAGACGGATATTTAGAAAAAATCTTGTTGCAAAATTAAACCTATCTGATTGACCTAGACACTTAAACGATGGCCAATTCAATAGCTATTTACCTATATTAGAGGGTTGGATATTGCTTTGGGTCAATTCAGATGGACTTATTAACTAATTGTTGGTTCTAACCTTTGGCGCCAAAATCTAATAAGTAAACTAGTAATTCGTGTTATTTTTCTTATTGTTCCAATGCCTCGAATATCAGCGTTTATTTTTTTTGTCTATTTTTTCTTCTTTGCATTTTTATAAGATTGTATGAATTCGGTGGTTTATGGCCAGTCAAATTCAAAAATTGACTGTTATTTTGGCCATAATTATATATGTATATCCCTCTCCTCTCTTCTTTCTCTATATAATTTTTGCCGATTTTCCCCCTTTTCGTTCTCAAAAATCTACTTCATTTCCTCCGGCGGCACTGGCCATTGAAGTTGAGAACCCCCGAGAAACAATCAATTTCATCTCCTCTCTCTCCCCCTCTCACTCACTCTCGATTCGCGAAAGTCAAAATTGGCACAAAAAGGGGCACAGAAAATGGAGTGTGAAGATGAGGAGAAGGGAAGAAGCCCCATTGGCATGGCACTCGCTAACATAGGCATGGGACAAAGTTGTGGGGAGAGGATAATCCGCGGAATCCGCAAAACAGACGCAATATATGTTGGCAAACCCCGATTTTTTGTCGTAAAAGCCAAGATTAGAACTAAAAACATACTTATTAAGGCCTACTACGAGTGAAATAGGTCATTAAATATCATGCACAATAACTCGGCCCAACTCAGCCCAAAAAAGATTTTGGGCTAAACACTAAAATATAAAGAAAATTTTTTTACCTATATAGTGTGAGCTTAAGGTACATATGAATTGGCTATGTGAAAAGTTTGATAAAAATAAGATTTATTGCCGGAAATTGCCCAATATGAGTATCTTGGCCATAATTTTTATCTTGGCCATAAAATTGCCAATACGAATATCTTGGCCATAAATTTTTCCCGAAATGGACCAAAGCTAGGCTAAATTTCCAATTGGTTTTCGCTAATCCATTTCGAACATCTTTAGTGGTATATACTATTGTTATTGGTATGGAGTAGAGATCGGACTCTAATTGGATCCACTGTACAATAAATTACATTTGTTAGATTCTGTATTTTCCTATTTTTACAGAAAAGATAGGTACAGACATGTTTCGAGTACAAGTAATAAAATGATTTTTCAAAATTCCGATCCTTAGCATAGAGCAGTAGTTTAACAAATTTTGATAATCACACGTGTCAAACCCCCTTCAACAGATGCATGAACATGATCAGCAACAGCCCAGTTCCTCCTCCACCTACTCACAACATGAAGCTCAACAACAACAACAACATTTTGCGGCCAGACCAAGGCCCAGGACCCCGACGGGGCTGTCATTTTCTCGTCTGGAAAGTTTGACATCGACGGATTTGGACGCGGAGAGGGTGTCATCTACTGGTGGCCATCACAATGATCGACGTCTGCCCCCCGACTCATTTACGCCCATAATGCGAGTGATCATACCGCGCGGAAGTGCACCAAGTATGTTTTGAAACGGTTTTAGAATTTTAGAATCGATACCACTTCTTGCACCGGTACACCCCGGTGTGTGGCGGGCCAGTGTGTGGCGAAGCTCATTAAACCTAAAACTTTTTTGTAAGACTTGTTAGACCAAAAGTATAAAAGACAAAAATGTACAGAATTTTATGATGATTCGAATGGTATTTTTATTTTTTTGAATTTCCATAGAAAAAGTTAAATTTTTCGAAAAAATCATACTTTTAAAGGGAAAATCGTGTTTTTAGTGGAAATTTAGATTTTTTTGTTCGAATTTCGAAAAACTAAAAAGACCAAAAGATAGAGCACAAAATTCTGCATATTTTTCTCTTTTATACTTTTGGTCTAACAAGTCTTACAAAAAAGTTTTAGGTTTAATGAGCTTCGCCACACACCGGCTCGCCGCACACCGTCCTGTTCCGTCTTGCACCAATACCAGTTTGGTGTCGGTTTTTTGTCTCAATATCGGTCTAGATATCGTCTCCGATATATATTATATTATACGTAGTGTTGGTTCCGAATATTATATGAGGGTTGGCACTTTTAGGGAATTTCCCTAAGCCAAAATAGGGATCTATTAGGGAGCAAAAAAGGGCCCAAATAGGGAGAAAATAGGGAGCTATTAGCGAAAATAGGCAAAAATAGGGAAATTTTTTTCCCCAAAATATGACCTAAAAATTCAAAAAATTTTCTAAAAAGGCATAGTAAGCCTTTTTAAAACCAAATTAACCATATCTTGAGATGTTTTCAATATAAAAATTGAAGATTCATACAATATAAAATTAAAAAAAATTAAAAAAGTTTTTTGAATTTTTTCAAAAATTTGTGAAAAAAATTTTGAAAATTTTTTAGAAAAAAAACTAAAATTTTTCCAAAAAATTTTCGGAAAAAACTAAAAATTTTTTTCCAAAAATCTGAAATTTTCGGGTTTTATTGCATTTTTGTGAAGAATTTCTTAAAAAATAAGCCAAAACAGGGAGAAAATAGGGAAAAAATGGCGAAATAGGGAAAAATTTAGCCGCGCATATAGAAATAGGGAAAATAGGGGAAAAAAGTCCATCAAAATACGTTTAAATATGTCTAAAAACGCGTTTTTGAGCGTTTCCCTACGTTTCCATGTCTTTAAAAAAATAGGGAATTCCCTAAAAGTGCCAACCCTAATTATATGAGTAGAAAGAATGATGGAATCCTATTTGGGAATTCCACCAACTTTCTAGGATTTTGGGGGAAATTCGAGGAAGACAGTTAGGAATCAATCGATCAATCAAAAATGAATCAAAATTCAGAGATATTTAGGCTTTCGCCTTTCCAAATTCAAGGAAGATAGGAAAATTTTAAAATGAAGAATGATTATTATTCATCCTCGAGGGTTGAAAATGGAAGCACATTTAAGATTTACCTAATTATTCAACATGAAAACGACTGACGAAAAAGTGAATAAAAATCCAAAATGAACAAAATGGGACAAAAAATCTTTCGGAGAACAGATCGCCAAAAATGGGGAGGGAACACACAAAATACAAAGGAGTCAATGGGTGGTTCCCATTGTACTAACTTGGTTCCGACTCCGATACAATCAGGGTGACCAGAAAGCCACATTTTTGTGGCATTTGCCACATTTTTGACCATCTTGCCACATCTTTTCCACATTTTTGACCTTTGCCACATTTTTGAAAATTTGTAATTTTGATAGAAAAATGATCAATTTTCTTACGAAAATGACCTAAATTCTCTAAATTTTTCTCCGGCGGCCCCTATCGGGGCCGCCGGCACCCATTAATACATGAATTTTTTTCATAAAAAGTATTTACCAAATAATTCTCAATTTTCTTAAGGAAAAAAGCCTGAATTTTCAAAATTTCCTCCGGCGGCCCCTATCGGGACCGCCGACACCCTCACCCTATATATAAAGTTTCTTTATAAAAATTAGCCTAAAAACGATCAATTTTTTTATGAAAGTGGCCAAAAATTCTCTAAATTTTCTCCGGCGGCCCCTATCGGGACCGCCGGCACCCCCTAAGAGAAAGTAAACTGTACAATTCACATCATCGCCAAAGTCTACTCTTTTATGATCCCTTTATTTCCAAAACAAGAAATTGCTTGACAAAGTGAAAATTAATGAGAAATATGCGGAATGAACTTTTGAGAAATTTAATTTGGGGTTTTCACGGTTTTAAAGATGCCTAAATTTAAAGATGCCTCATTTTTTGCCACATTTTTGAGCAAAAATGCCACATTTTTGCCACATTTTTCAGGCCAAAAATGAGCAAATGCCACATTTTGGTGGTTTGGAGATGGTCACCCTGGATACAATATAATTGTACCCTCTATCCTGGTATTACCAAAAGTCAAATATTCGGAACCAATACCTAAAAATCACCCAAAAACCCTGGTTGTATAATGGTATCTATACCATATAAGACAAATTTTAGTGAAGTGTACTGTAATTATATGTGATAAAGTGATTGTTTTAGAGCTCAAAGATGGCCAAAGGCGCTTTTCCACTGGACAAAGAGATTTGTATGACAAGACGACGATCGACAACCGTAATAATGTCAACTCTGTCTTGGTAAAAGAGCATGTTTTGACAACCATTCTCAGCTTTTTAGTTTATTAGATTAGATGTTTTCGCAAAAGTTTCTTTTCTAATCAGCACCGAATTAGTTGGTAGTATTTAACAAAATTCAAAGATGTCAAATACAACGACTCCGAATTTCACTTTCGGACCCTCTAAATTTCGATTTTCGGGCCCTTGTCCTCAAAATTTCGACTTTTCTACCCTTAAGAAAGATTTTTCGGTTGGATTCGCTTTCCTTGACAAATTCGATTTTCATTATTTGATTTTTTTAATCGGCGAATCGTCTCGACTCATCTCTGATTCAGACCAGGCATCGCTGCGGGTCCACAACTGCGGCCTGGCGGTGGACCCAGCAGCATGGCACAGCGGACATCATCGAGAGCAATCCCGAGTTCGCGCAGAAGGCACCCCGGAAGCCGGTGGAGCACCGCCGGTCCAGCAGAGACTGGGAGAGCTTTGATGATCAGCAAGATCAGGAGGACTTGGAAAGCAGAAGAGGACCAGAACAGATAAATGGTGAAGAAGAACCCACCGGAGAAGAGTCCGAAGGTGAGGTGACCAAAAAGAGCTGAGCTATCCCAATACAGAATTTATTTTGACTTTTTGATCCCATGTCATTTACATTTTCCCTTTTTGGCCCATTCATTAAGAATTTTCCATTTTCTTTTACCTCTCAGCTTCTAATTATACCTAGAAATATAGTTGGCATATCCTCGGTATACATATTTTGGTCCAAATAGTTTTTTTGACCTAAAGTAATTTTTCCACTGTTTTTGGTCCAAATTGACCCTTAAATTCGTTTATTGGCTAATCAGTCTTTATTCCGATTTTTGGTCCTAAACTATTTTTCCCATTGATACTTCCTTTATTCATATATTTAGCCCATATAATCCCTATTTTTTTTTTATTCAACCCGATGAGTCTCTGTAGCATCGATTATTGGGTCCAAAATTATCATTTTACGTTATTTTTGGCTACTTTCCTTTCAACGAGAGGGGAGGGGGGAGCAAAATTTTAAAATTATATGAGTGCCCCCGATAATATCACCAATTTGTTAAAATTTTGCCCCCCCCATTAACTGGTACCCCAAATTTCAGCTTTTTCCATTTTTCTTCTCCAACAACATTAACTCTAACTTTTTGGCCCCAACTAATTCCATCCATGGCCACATCGATCCATCCATTTTTCTTTTTGGCCTTAACCCTTTCTTTGTCTTTTGCTTCTTCTCTCCCGCTTTTTTGGCCGTTCTGTTCCGTTTGCTCTCCTCTTACATAACATAACAGCAGACATTCCATTATTCCGCTCCCCTTGTGACGGCCAAGTGCCGTGCCGTGGCATGATGATGTATGTGAGGGCCTTAAGCTTGCCCCCCCCCCCTCTCGCCATTTGGCCTTAAAACAGCCCCCGAGGGGGGCGGAAATCGATGCAAAATTGGATTCCTCCTCCTCCTCCGCTGGGTACTTGGCCCTCCGTCTCCTATACTTTTTTTTCTATCCGTGTGAAAATGTCCATGCTGGTAGGAAAAATTGGTGAAATTTATCCTACCGGTACATATCAGAGATGAAAATTCGATTTTTAACAAAGTTTACATTTTCAGCCATCTTTAGCATCGTAATTTTCGTTTTTTTAATCACAATTGTTGCGCCAAAAAGAGCAAAAAATTAGTCAAAACAAAAATGGGATGCTTCTAAATTTTAGGCTAAATTTTCATTTTTTATTTATTTTTTCTTTCGTAGATTTAAAGTAGGGTTGTTGGCGACCGGTTTAAAACCGGTACCCCCGGTTTTCGGTTTGGCCGGTTTTGGTACTCCCGGTTTTCGGTTTCGGTTTTGACCTGACCCCCGGTTAACCGCCGGTTTTACCGGTTTTTCAAAAATCTGCCAAAAAATTAATTAAAATTCCAAAAAAATTCAATTTTTGCTCCCGAACATATGCCGGAATGCAAGAAGTCTTGAATATAAATTAATTCAAAGCAAAAATAATCCATTATATCTCTAAAAAAAAATCAAAATTGCAAACATTTTCTCCAACCTTCTTCATAGAGCTATCGAGAAACTTTTACAATGAAACTTTCAAAAATTTTCCTGTATGGCACTTTGAATTTTGAACATTGAACTTTAATTTAAATCCAAAGCAGGGTGCTCATCGAAAATTTTCAAAATCAGAACATTCAGTTAAAATTTTCATGGCTAAAAATTCTCTTGATGTAGGAAAGATTCCAGGATTTCGGGATGAGTGCAGGCCCTAGCCAGGGGGAAGGCATAGGGGGGCACGCCCCCTCCGAAATGCCAAGATCAAAAAAATAAAAATGGTTCCCTCTGTTAAGTTTTTTTGAATTTTTGTGAAAAATTCGAAGAAAAATCGCCGATTTCTTTTTAAAAAATTTTCAAATTTTTCACCGGCGGACCCTATCAGGGCCCCGGAAACCTCCTCCGACCCCCCTCCCCCTTGGTGTTCCCATCTCAAAAATTTTTCCTGGCTACGGGCCTCTGGATGAGTGGGGATGGCAAGCAGGGCTAGACGCATTCGGATTTTTTTCATCCGCAACCCGCAATCCGCAACCCAAAAAAGGCCGCAATTTCCGCAACCCGCAATCCGCAATTTTTTGAAAAAAATTTCCCTATATTAAAAACAAAAAAAAAATCCTGAAAAATAATATCATAAATCTAATTTCTAATATTTTCTGTTATACTGAATCTAAAATTCAAAAGTTCCAAAAAGTTAATATGTATTTGAATTTACTGTTTCTGAAAAATGATCATTTTTGTGAAATTTCCTATAGGCCATGTCCATACATAATTACATATTTATGCATTATGAACCTTTCTAATTTTAACCACAATTTTAAAAAATTTTCTGCTGAATCCTCAAAATTGTTAAAAATAGTGAAGAATCGATCAAAATTCGAAAATTGCTTTTACCAAAAATGATAAAAGAAGACTCAAATTCCTTAGGAAAATTCATTATTTCAAAAATTTCCCCGGCGGCATCTCTCGGGGCCGCCGGCACCCCTCATTCATTTGATCTTTCTTTATAAAATTTTTTAAAAAATTGAATAGGATCGAGTGATGAGATATTTATTAAATTCTTTTTAAAAAATCTAAGAAAAATAAGTAATTTCCGAACGAAGAAAACAAGCGTTCACTTTCTGAGCTTGTAGCAGGGGCAGAATGAAATTTTCGCACTGATTTCCCCAAAAGTTGCCATTTCTCAGAATTATCCTCAAATTAAACGGATGAGTTTCATCCTCAATTTTGTAGCTTAAATAATCATTTTCCTTTTTTTCCCGAAAACGTTTCTTTAAAAAAAATTAGCCATTTTCTTTAGAAGTTACAGAAGAACGAATAATGAAATAGTGTCGGCGGTCGGCGGTCCCGACAGGGGCCGCCGACGAAAATTTTGAAAAATACATGTCCATTCCTTTCAAATTTTCTACATTTTTTGGTTCAAAAAATAAGAATTTTTCCCAATTTTTTCAAAGAAATTTTAGAAAATTTCTCCAAAAATGCCATCCTTAGGGGTGCTTAAAATTGCGGATTTTTGCGGATTTTTCGAAAAAATCCGCAACTCGCAATCCGCAATCCGCAACCCAAAAAAGGCCGCAATTTCCGCAACTCGCAATCCGCAATCCGCAATTGCGTCCACCCCTGATGGCAAGAGAAATTATTTTGAAGGGGAGGTGGGTGTTTCGGTGGCCCGATAGGGCCTTCGAGGAAAATTTTTTAAAAGGCATGTTTTAAAAGAAATATCATTGTGTGAAAGGTTGGCAGTTCCAATAGGGGTTGTCAAAGAAAAATTTGAAAATTTAATGTGAAATCTTAAGAAATTTAGCCATCTGGTGCCCTTGATCTTACCTATTTTTCTCAAATTTCTCATTCGTAGGGGTGCATTTTCAAAACCGAAAAACCGGCGGTTTTGGGGTCCCGGTTTTCGGTTTGGCCGGTTTTGGTACTCCCGGTTTTCGGTTTCGGTTTTAGGTCCAAAAACACCGGTTTCCGGTTTCGGTTCGGTTAACCGGTCGCCAACAACCCTAATTTAAAGCAATTATTGCTACAAAGGAGAAAGGACTAATTCCGTTGAGCAACAATTCGATTTTTGATTTTGACGATAAAAATTAATTATCTAAATTCTTATCTAAACTGTATTGAGAGTAGACTGTGACTTTTCATAATTTCATTTTATATAATCTATCTATGATTTCCCATAAACATGTTACCCCAAAGGCCATAAAAGTCTCATAATAAAATTTTTTGTTGGTTCAGGATTTGTGAAGGCCCTTGAAGAGGTTCGGCACCAAATCGAACAAGTCGAACAACAATTATACCACGAAGAAGACGACGACGACCGATTGACGACAAAAGGCAACGAACAAATTGGGCGGAAAATGGTAAAATAATTTTTTATAAACTGATCTGAGTACCATCAAAATTAGTCTGGTAGTAAGACACCCACAGAGTGTTAAATCAGAGACCCTTGAACATTTTTTACCAAGAAAAAAAATGTCCGAGGAAAAGCATCCTTTAGAAATTTACCAAGCAGAAACAGGAAATTATGTCGCAAAAAAGAGTCATTGATAAATTGAGTACCAATCTCATCAGGAAATGGTTCTTATCAGTAGAAATTGAGTTCTAACTAATGAATAAATTAACTCACTCACAAGGAAACATCCCGAGCTGTCACCACTCAGATCTTAATTTAACCCATGCTATCTTGTAGAGCACCCTCACATTGCATCGTATATTTTTGCCTTTTTCTCCCCCGCTCAAACAGTGAAGGGTAGAAAAATCGGTCTCAATTTTCAACGAACGGTCGTCATCCACGCGGATCATCCGTCCATTAGATGACATCCGCCATTCAATTTAAAATAATTAATGACCATGACTATTTTTCTGGTTCATATTCATCATTTTATCGTACAAATTATTTCTCAACGGTTTTTATGGCACATCTCGAAATAATGTTTATTGGTGGTACGATCGACGCCTTCCCAAAGGGCGGAATGATCCACGTGAATGAACGACCGTTTATTTTTAAAACCAACTTTTCTACCCTTCACTATTTGAGCGGGGAGAAAAAGCCAAAAATATACGATGCAATGTGAGGGTGCTCTACAAGATAGGATGGGTTAAATTAAGATCTGAGTGGTGACAGCTCGGGATGTTTCCTTGTCAGGGACTTTTTAAGGTCATAAAAAGGGAGAGGGCGGGGGAGAACTAAAAAAGAAACAGAAGCAGGAAAATTGGATCACAGAGAAGCGGATAATCCTATTAAGTAGGAAGGACCTAGTGTCTCCAGCATACATTTTATAGGGGGGTGGGTCAGCCGAGCCTCTTGCGAGGGTTCCCTCCTCCTCCTCTTCATCTCCCCCCTGATTTGCAAAGGTCTCCCCCTTTACCGGCCCCCTCTTGCGAGCGATGGTGGGGGGGGGGGGGTCGACCCACCCCTATAAAATGTATGGTCTCCAGTATAAATGGGTAAATGAGTATCGAGAAAATTGGGTCTCGAGTCTCGGATCCGGGAAACTGAATTATCAAAAAATTATCAGGCTTATTAGTAGGGAAAATTTAATCCCAAGAAAATTAGGTCCCCTAAACCGATGAGTTGTCTAATCAAAAATATTATTTCGAGCTTTTTAAATATTTTTTATCATAGTCCGAGACGACACCGCCACAGGTGGCCCGACTGGACTCCGTGCCATCCCCATCGGTTGACCACCACAGCTACAAGGAGACCATCTTTGAGCCGCCGGCACAGTTCACATCTGACCCCTCGTATACTGTAGCAGAAACACGAGAACAGCAGCAGCAGGAAGGGGAAGAAATTCAGGGTAAGAGAGCAAATTCACCTTGGGATGTTGACACGTGTGATTATCAAAGTTCTTTCTTTGCTTGCCTGCACCCGATACGGATCCCTGGTATCAATACAAAATAGATATACAATTGATATCTCTACAGTTACATAGTCGTGATAGGATAGGAACGAAGAATAGCAAATCAAGTAGAAGTTTGATAATCACACGTATTGATTTAGTATAATTCACTGGGACATTTTTATTAGTTGAAAGTCCGACTACGATACCGGTCAGATCAGCGCCACCACCACCGCCAGCAAAACTGCTAGCTGCCCAAGCTGTAGAGCAAGGTGTATTATTTGTTATTATATTTAAGACCATAATATACAAAAGATCAAGTCGTATTCCGCATAAATTCTTAAAATTTCTATACTTAAGACTTTTAGGCTTCAAACATTAACACCTCCAAAATTTTCCGATTTTTTTAGCTGCCTCAATGGCAATGCCAACAACCTACTCCGATGCACAACATTTTGGCCAACCGCCATCATCGACGGGCTTTGAAGAATCCACACCCGCAATGGTGCCGGATGCTTCCTACCCTTACCATGGGGCCGCTGCTCCAAATCCGTTTGCCGATGCGACCGATGTCCAAGGACAACAAGTGTATGGCATCCAAAATGGGTAGGTGGTATGGCATATGGTATACAGTATGGGTTTTCAGACCCAAAATAGAAAATGATTCTTGATGTCTAAATTTTTTCAGAGGCTACCCTGCCGGGTACAATGCAGACTACAGCAGCTACAGTCAGCAAAGTACAACATATTCTAATGTGAATACGGGTGACTACCAAATGCAATATCAACAGCAACAACAGTACAGTACAAGCTATGGAGGAGGGTACTACGGTGGTGGAGATGGACAAGTACAACAACAGTATAATAGTAATTATGGAGAGTACTACGGTGGTAGTGGAGGTGCACAACAACAGTACAATCAGTGGGAAGATTACGGTAGCGCAGTAGGGGACCCAAACACGACAGCATACTACGGTAGTAATACGGTAGAACAACAACAGAGTTACTACAGTAGCGTTGAGCCGAACACGACGGCATATTACGGTGGTAATACGGTAGCACAACAGCAAGAGGGTTACGGTACACATGGAGCGTATGGGCAACAGCCTGAGTATGGCACGGTACATCAACAGTACGATACTCAACAAGTCCCACAACAGGCAGCAACTCATCATCCTGAATATCAAGTAAAATCCAATACCGTACCCTGGTTTAGGTATTATATACGGTATCAAACCGATCTGCCGATTTGTCCAATTGGCCAAAAGTTATGAATAAACAAATTTTGACAAATTTTTTGGCCTATTTTTATTCGTTTTGCAATGTCCGATATGTTTAATACACAATTTTATGGATTACTTTTTCATACCAAGAAAATGTGAACCGATCAGTTTAGACTTTAGATCAACTCATATAGGATCCAATGCCAAATTATAATTTTTTGAACATTTTCCTCAACAGCAGACGACAAATCCATTTGAGGACACAACTATTGCTGCTCATCAACCTCTACCACCAGAGTATCCGAGTACTACTCATGCTACTTCAGAGTATCCGGGTGCGGCAGCATATTCTACCTCAGAGTATACCGCCGCTCTGGCATACCCTACATCGGGGTATCCAGATTATGTGCCTCCTCCGACCAACGGTGAACCTGCTGATTTTGACACTTCCGCCTACGGTGTACCGCCTCCGACAACATCTTCGCTGTTCATGGCCCAACCCATAGTGTTGCCTGCCCAACACACTCGCACCCCGGACCCTTACTCATGGGAAGCGCAGGAGAGTGCTTACCAAGACCAGCAGCAGGAGGGTACCACCGCTACAATGGTACCATCACCCAGCAGGTGAGTAATCAAAATCTTCCCTGATCTATAGATTGTTTGGGCAAACGAAGACAAGGTGCGCTATAATGATAGATCAAACTTATTAGATCGATAGAGCAGGAAGGATTAGATCACTAATTGATAAGTCAGGATTGATCGCCAGAGAAGACAAGTTAGACCCGTCTGATCGGGGAAGTTTCAGGTAGATTACTTAAGACAGGCTATACCACGAGTAGATTAGGGAAGATAAAGTATAGATTTGATTAATTCCCCCCCCCCTCTCCCCTCCCCATCTTAACCAATCCGTAAAATATGGCCATTACAATTGTTCAACAACCGTATCGCTAATGTAACCTATGGCCAATTCCAGACCTCCTCCCCCTCCTCCCCCTCCTCCACCACCGCCACCGAAAGCTACCAGCGGACCAGGTCCGGAAACACATGAACAACAACAAGAAGCTGACAGTGAACTTCGTGAAGACCAAGAAGGTGAACAAAAAGTTCCAGATTTCATTTGACACTAAATAAAAAAGTCTATGAAATTTCAAGAGATATCCGGAAAACGCCAAAAAGGACGCGAACTTTTGACCCACCCAAGAAAAAAAAATATTGAACTCTCAATTTCCAGATCATTCCTTGTTGGATCGTAATACTCAATTTAGTCATCGAAAAATAGACCAAATTCTCGTTAAAATATACCATCTCCCGATAAAAAGTTACCTACAAATCATTTTTCAATTTTTCAGCCAGCCCGCCTGCTCGACCAAAAGGCCCCCCTCCGGCTCGACCACCGGCCCCGTCGCCTTCCAGACCGGTGGCTCCGCCATCGCCGAGACCGGCACGGAAAGCGGAGATCAAGGCAAATTTTTGATCACACTTACATTAGAGTACTTAATAAGAAAAATCAGTACCGGTACCGATGTCATAAAATCATTTTTACGATACGGATATGCTGGGATCAGTACTTTTGGTACTGCTACCGAATGATATTGCTATGATACGCATGTTGAATAAAATCCTGAAAAAACTGATTAAGGCGGAAGAAGAAGCGCAGGAGGAGGCGGATGACGACGATGCATGGAAGCGGTTCCGGAAGATGACGGAACGCGTGGGGGCGGTGGTGAAGGAGTCGGAACTAAGGTTGGACCAGTTGGCCGCGACACGAGAAGTGCCGGAAGACGATCGGATGGTCCAGGACTATCTGGCCCATACAGGGTTAGTTTTCTACGAATTTTCCGAAAAACCCCGCTCATAAACAGATCCGGCACTCAATTGAGCACCGCGCAACGACAGCAACTTGAGCAGCAAGAGGCGGAACGGAAGCGGCAGAAGCAGGAGAAGAAGCGCAAGAAGCTGGAGAAGGGCTTCGGCCAGTTGGGCGCCGCCATCGGCGAGCGCGTAGGTGCGCTGAAGCGGGCGCCGTCGCCGCCGGCGGACCCGAGGTGAGTTTTTCAGCACATGTGATTATAAAAAATTTTCTAACTAAGCAAAAATTTGATAATCATACGTGTTAAATTTGATTTCTTCTTTTCTTAGACGGGAAGAAGACTTGGAGAAGGCGGCTGCGGAGCTGGCAAGGACAATTGCGGCGCGGCATGGCATTACGCTTCAGCAACAGGAAGCGGATGGACCGGAAAAAGAGGAAGAAGAAGAAAGGCGGAAGGAAGAATTGCAGAGGGAAGCGGAAAAACAAGCGGAAGACGAAAGCGAAAAAGAAGAGGAAGCGGACGAACAGCAGGTGGCAAAATACCGGCGGATTTTTTTGACTGAAAAAAACGAACGGTCAAGGCCTCGAAAACCGAAATCTGATTAAGGGCTCTCAATGCTTCATTTTAGGCACCCTAGATCTATTAGGGCACTTTAGGACACCCGAGGCTTAGAATTAACTGAAACTCGAAAATTATAACTTTTACTTTTAAACTCAAAAATCCCTGAAAAAACACCAAAAATTTCTCAAATTCATCTCAGGAGGCCGTAGATCAGCAGGAAGCTGTCAGCAATGATGCCGCAGAATGCCAACCGGCGGAACAGGAGCAGACGGATCCGGCCCAAAAATGGGGCTTTGAGCATGCCGCTCTTTTGCCGCCCTCCGAGTCGGATCTGAAGTTGGCGGATGCTTTGCGGAGGCGGGCGGCTGGCGGCGGAGGAGGGCCAGCTTCTACAACGGACGATCCGTTTGACACGAGCGGTGCCAGTGAGGTTCTGAAGACGGCCGGCATTCCGGAAACGGACCCGTTCGCGCCGGTGTCAACTAGAACGGATCAGGTTGTAAATTTGGTTTGATCAGGTCAAGTTATTTATTCCTGAATTTGACCCACATGGAATTGATCTTTAATTTTAGGATACAATGTTTGTTTTTCGATGCGATAGTGGCTTTAGTTTTTGCTCTGGTTTATAGTTTTGATCTTGATCGGATATTCCATGTTTGATCAGATTGGAGTGCTTGTTCTCTGGTCTGATCAGATGTTCATATATGATCTGATCAAAAATTGAGGATCATAGAGTTGACCAGAAATTTGATGTTTAATCTGATCTGCAGTTTGCTTTTTGGATCTGATCGATACTTTAGTTTCTGATCAGTTCAGAGGTTGAACCCTTCATCTTCGCAGCAAAATTTTTGATCTTTGATCTGACAATTAATCGAATGATCTACGAGTTGATTGATCACCTTGCTCCTTGGATTTTTTTTGATCTGATCGGAATTTGTAATTCATTAAATTTTTTGCAGGACGATGACGATCTTTCCGGCGTTGTCGATCCTTTCGAAGTTGGACCAATGGATGAGTTGATGGCCAGGGCCAGACAAAAGGCCGAGTTGGAGTTGGACAAGAAGCGCCAACAGCATGACGAGCACATTGTGCCGCAGTC
Organism: Rotylenchulus reniformis; assembly: GCA_001026735.1. Taxonomy (NCBI): domain Eukaryota; kingdom Metazoa; phylum Nematoda; class Chromadorea; order Rhabditida; family Hoplolaimidae; genus Rotylenchulus; species Rotylenchulus reniformis. The sequence goes on from LDKF01000514.1 coordinate 22,847, forward strand.
GCCGACCAGCAAACTGTCCACACCAACACCTGAGGGGGGCGACGCATCGTCGGTGAACACAACGCATCGCCCTGCGGGCTTCGAGGACGACTTCAAGGCAAATTTTGCCTTTACAAAAATAATTTCCCTAATATGACATCGACATAGTTTGAAAATTTCATATGGATTTCCCGAAAAAAAAACTTTACGATTTATTGGATGACAAGTAATAGTATTCGAGAGTCTCGGTCTCAGGTCCCAAGTTTCGAATAGATCCTTTCTCGTTTTTAAGCCTAGTCTCGGGTTCTTTGGAAATTTTTTTTTGATATACAAATACAATCTCTAAGGCCATTGATAGGAATTTTTTTATAACCCGAACCAAACACAAAGCCCAAGGCAAAAAGTCATAAACATTTTTTGGGAAATTCGGATCCATACTCAAGACAAGACTAAAATTTAACGAGTGGTAACTTGTAAGACCAAAGTTTGGAAACCTAAACTTATTAGCTAAAAGATCTGGAACCAGACTAGTATTGATTGGCTCGGTCTTGGCCTTGGCGCTATATTTTTGTGACTTTTCGAGAATTTTGCACTAACATAAATAGTTTTTAACACCACTGCTGAAAAAGTTGAAAAATCCTGATTTATGCGATTTTTTGGAGTTATAGTTTCGAATTTGAAGGTTGGCGCCAAAGAGGACGACCTGGAAAGTCCGCTGTTCGACGAGGACGACTCGCAGCCCCTGCCCGAGTTCCCTACCCCATTCCACGGCGACGGATGGCCCCTGTTCCTACGGTATCCGGCCAAGAAGAAGCTGATGGCCGACCGGTACTGGAAGCCCATCTATGTGCGGCTGAACGGCAACATGTTGGCCATGTTCAACAGCAAGGAGGAGCAGCGACCAGCGCAGGAGATCCTGATACAGGTTGCACATTCTGAGAGAGCCAAATAAAAAATGAATTATGCGATTTCGGTGGTACTATCTTTGTGTCCAGATTTTTGTGCGATTTTAAGGCCAATAGGAAGGATAGGGTCAGATTTTGCGATTTTTGAATTTTTGGGAAGATTTATCTGGGCAAATAAGGGGTTTAGAATTTCGTTTGAAGGACTAATTCCATTGGAATAAATAGATTCTCTGACTGAGTGAGTAATTATGGTTTTAAAACGAGATTTATGCGATATTGGCGGAAATGCGGTTTTTGTTCCTAACAGGCATTTGGCCAGAATACATTATTGACAATAAGGTGTTAGCCATACTGTATTGACAATGAGGTGTTTACAGTAGAGCCAGAAATTTTTGACGGGAAAAATACAATTCTGGACCTAAAATATATACTAAGGGAGGGGCAAAACGTTAGGCCGCCGGTGGGACTCGAACCCACATATCTCCTGTCCGGGGAGAGCTTTCAACCATTAAGCTACAGCAGCACGCTTTGCCCTCCGCTTATGGATGCTTTTCATGGGGTGGGAATCACTCTCGGGAGGCATTCCTCTTCTCCCTTACAATATGGCCATAAAATTTATTGTATGAAATTCGGTAGGAATTTCGAGATAAATACACATTGGTAAGATTTTTTACAGTCCCAGGCATGGACGTCGGTTGCTAATAAATTTATTTGAAAATCGATTTTTATTCCATATAAACTGATATGTCCTTCCGAAAATTGCATTTTACCCCTGTAACATCGATTTTTGCCCTGAAAACTCCATTTTACCCGGATAAAATCATCGAAAATTTTGCAAGTTTAGGCCACCTACTCGCTGTCGGACACGGTGCTCCAACCCTATGACGAGTACGGCAAGCTGCACACCGTCAAACTGCAACATGTGCTGTACAAGGAGCGGGTCGGCATCAGGCCGGGCCAAATTTCGCGACTCGTCGAAGGCCACGTGACCAAGTACGGACTGCCCCTGGAGCACTCGGCCCAGTGCGTGGTGTTGGCCAAGTTCGGCTCGCTGGACGAGCAAGTGATCAACAGCTTCACCAACGGTGAATTTTTTTGTGGAAAACCTGCGCATTTTAAATGTTTGGTTCGTAAAATATCCCTGAAGAATTTAGAAACTTTTTTCGAGTTACCGGTAATTTAAAATTCTAATTACTTAAAAAAATCATTTTTAAGATGTTATTTTGGTCTCAGGAAAAAAATTTACTAAAAAAAATAATAAAGTATATCTGATTCAGCATAAATACTTTAACGAATTTTTAGGTCGAATTCTTGAAAAAAATATTTTTTAATGAATTTCCCAAGAAATCTTGTATGCCATTCACTGTCTAGGCTAAAAGTTGAAGCCAGTCAAAATCCAATGTTTTTGATCTTAACCAAATTGATCTCCGTATTTGGGACGGCCTCCGATTTTTCGATAATGTACTTTTATAATTTGAATATTTGGACGATCAAATTCTTTTAGCTGTGGAAGATTTGTTGTTCCGATGCCCGGCCAAGCGGGAAACGGCACCTGTTTATCGGCAAGACGAAGTGCAGGTAAGAAGCTTTAAAAAATTTGAAACTTAAGAAAAATTGTAATTAAGAAATGCAAAATTAATTAAACCTTTCGCGATAAATTATAGGTTTGAAACATGTTTTTTTTTTGTAAATTTTGACAATGAATCCTAAAGTTCTAATTGAATCTATTATTATACCTTAAAACACCACAAAAAGCTCAGCGAAAAACGCGAAAATCTTGTCGAAAACTCCAAAATTCCATAAGCTAAGTGTACCTAGAAGAGGGCTTGAGGTGTTTTTGGATAAGATTTACCCAACAACTCGCGGAATTTGAATTTTATTATTGCCAGATCCATTGCTACGACGAGTACGAGGCGCGGGTGGACAAGGACGGACGCGTCAGCGACCAACGCGCCCGCGTGCGTCTGTTCTGCCTGGCCTTCCTGTCCGGATCACCGTTTCTCGAGATTGGCCTGAACGACCGGCGTCGGGAGGGCAAGGAGGTGGTGCGCCGGAAGGACATCCTGCCGATGCACACGGAGCGATGGATCCGCTTCGAGGTGCCGGAGTTCCACGAGACGGTGGAGCCGGACGCGTGGGAGCAGGACCAGGTCAGTTTTTTACAGTAGGCTTCAGGGTTGCGTCGGGTGACCCGAAACCTGAAACCCGACATTTTTGTCAACCCGAAACCCGACCCGAAAATTTCGCCTGGTAGGCTTACCAAGATAGTAAGTACCATGATCCGTATGACCAAACCAGATGGGACAACTAAAAATGTTGACCATTAACCAAAAGGTGCTGGGTCGTTAAAAAGGTGGCCAGTCTGGCCAAATTTTTTTTTTGTAATATTTGCTAGGCCAATTCATAAAAAGCAATCTTGTGCGGAATTTTATACTCCATCTGCTGATATTTTTAATTTTTCGAAATTCGGCCACCAATTTCGGAATTTTCGTGAAAACCCTTATTTTTCGATATTTTCGAATAATTTCGAACTTTTTGGTCGAATTTCGAAAATTGGAAATGGAGCATAAAATTCTGCAGAATATTGTTTTTTAAAAACCTTTGGCCTAGCAAGTTTTATAAAAAAAGTTTTTGGCTAGACTGGCCACATTTGCCACTTTTTTTAACGATCCAGCACCGACCAAAACAAAATTGGAGCCAATTAGAGAATTTGTAGATAAAGTGCATTGCGAGCTCTTGGCTTTTTGATCTGTCAAAAAAATTTTAAAGGACTCAAAAATTCTGAAATATTCCCGAAAACTCAAAAACATAATTGGATTATTAGAAAAGAAGAAAACCCTTAAAGTTAAAGCACATAATCCTCTCTGGAGCAATTAAAATTAATCTGGTCCTTCCACAGGTGGTCCGCTTGTCGCCCCCAGATGGTTGCTTCTTCGAACTGATGCGTTTCCGGGTGCGTCCGCCACGCGGTCGCGAGCGCCCGCTGAGCGTCAAGTGCGTCATGCGCATGGCCGGCTCGCGCATCGACATCCGGCTGCACGCGATGGCCATTGCACATCAGCAGTCGCGTACTGGCGCCGCCGACGCCACGCGGACCATCCCCTGCGAGGACATTGCCATCCGATTTCCGGTAAACAAGAATATTTAAAAAATTTAAATACATCTATAAAGTCTAAAGTCTTAATTTTTCATCACCATGGAATTCGAACCCTATATCCATCAGCCCATAACAACATAACAATAATCCTTCTACCTATCAGCCTTTACACTAGCCATTTGGTCAACATTGGCTGATTTATAAAAATTCTTTTTTTTTAACTTATTTTAAATAAAAATAGCACAAATATTAGCTAAATATTTGTGCTATTGAAAAGGTTAAGCCTTACGTGTCATAGCAACCAAATAGGGATGATTTTCATAAAAATAAATCCTGGCCAAATACATCCTGAAAACCGATTGAAACTTGTATCATATGTACATCCTTCCACTTACTTACCAGGATAGGTCGGTGGTCTCTTACCACGACTCTCTTTATATATTATGGTATGTGCATTAAGGTCCTTTTCCAAGATTCTCAAACACGAATTCGACCATATTGTTGATCAAATATTTCATAGTTGGCACTCAACCTTTTTTTATTATTGATTTCAAAAAAGAATTTTACGATGTTCTGAAACATGTATATTATTTGTAAAACAATATCAAAAACTAAACGGCCTATATGATCGCCATTATCGGAAAATCTCTAACATTATTATTTTTTATTTATGCTTGCCCAATTTCAGCTTCCGGAAGCCTGGATCTACATGTTCCGCGAGCAACGGCACTGGGGCGTCGGATCGGTGCACTCGAAGACGCGCAAACCTGGTCGGGTGAAGAACCTGCGCGACAAACTGTTGGGCACCGTGCAGCACCACGAGCCGTGCCTGATCGAGGCAATATATTTGGCCACTATGATCTTTGGTCATTGATCGTTGATCTCTTCACAGGTTGGCATCGGCGAGGCTAAATATGAACACTTGTTCCGATCACTGGTCTGGCGCATTCCACGGCTGCCCGAACGCGACAGTGCCGTCTACAAGTCATACATGCTCAAGTGGATTTTCCAAAAATTTTAAAATTTCTCAATTCCATGAGATGGTGGCTGTTTTCGATTTTTTTTTCTAGATTTTGAGACCAGAACTTTTAAAATTTCTCCGCTATTGGTCCCGGTATTGGTCTTATTCTAAAAAACTAACTTACTAACTTTGGTGGATTTGGTAATTCCAAAACTATTTTAAAATCCTCATCCTTGAATAGATTTTGGAAATTTTCCCCCAAATTTTCCTAAAAATTTCACATCCTGCCCTGGCCTAGGTGTCGCTTCGAGCTGTCCTCCTTCGACCTGATGCCGAACCAGTTTGTGCCCTGTGCCCAGCTGGAGTTCACCATGCCGTTGGCGGTGGTCAGCAACACCGTGGTGCGGTCCGTGGGTGTGGAACAGCACGAGGACAGCGAAAGGGTGGAGAAATTTGTGCGCTATGTGGCCAAGTGGAAGTACAGGTGGATGAGGAGGAGGACTAAAGATGGGCGAAACGCGGAAAAGAATTTCACGGAATATAAAAATCGAATCAAAAAATCCTAAATTTTGCTTAATCAACAGCATGAAACTCGGAATCCGTTCATCCTTTGGGGAAAGGGATTTTTTTTGTTGTTGAGAAAAACAAGTTCCGACCTTTTCGATTGTAAAATTAACAAGTATATTTAGGACGAATTAACGCGGTTTATTAATCCAAAAATTGTTCTGAATGGATTTGCTTCAAAAATGGACAAAATTTTTGTTTGTACACAGGTTTTTGGTCTAACTTTTTTTTGGTCTAACTCAAACCAAATCCAAATCACGACAGAATAATAAAAGTTGATTTTCGACAAGCTTGAACTCAAAGCATCGAGTGATGCCGTTATTGGGTTGATGAGTGCCAGTTTTGGGTCCTAACCTCCTAACATTATTACATGCCAATAAAATTCGTCAATTACTCGACAAATTGCAGTTTGGAGATCGACTACCAGCAATGCGCGGATCTGGATGACGACAAGATGGCCGAATCGGAGCTGCTGGAGGAACCGGTGGCACCCGACCGGCACATGGCAGCCTTTGATCCCAAGGATGTGCAGTCACGGCACGAAGGGTATGGCCTGTTGGGGTTCGGATCAGTGGCATGGAAAATACGAACAATCGAGAACCCTGAAAAACCTGCTGTAAGGGTCCAGCAGATCAAAATTTGTATAGAAAAAATTTAAAATTTGCGAACAACAATACATGGCTGGTTTTTGGCAACAGAGGATAGGACCCATAAGGGGATCAGTTAATCCACCTTTTATATGCAGTATTTGGCCCAAAAATCCAGAATTATAATAAAAAATTGATCCCCAGATCGTTTTGATCTAAATTTTTGGCCCATTTTCAGCTATCGTATTGAGCTACCCGATGATCCGAAACTGTCGAGATCAACAGGAGAAGAAGCAGACGAGAATGGAGGAGGACAAAGGAGGAGGACAGCAGCCGAAGAATCGTCGAGTAGTGATGATGAGGAGGACGAGAAAAGGTCATTCCCGGTGGTCCAAATTGACATGAAGGGCTATGGATATTGATGATCAGTGATCGCTAATTATATGGAGAGCAATAAACCAGAATTTTCATTAAATGAGGCAATAAAACCCAGACATGGGCTCCTATCGATTTTTTTTTGAAAATCAACTAAATAAGCCAAAAAAAATTACACAAAATTTCTTCAGGAAATCAGAATCTTAGAAGACCCTCCGATATTTTTTCATTATGCTTTAGTATTACTATTTGAACGGTTTTGGACAATTTGATCACTCAACGAATTTTTCACCAAATCCGGGTGAAGGGTAATTTTTGACAGGGAATCACCAATTAGTAATTCTGGATTATTCTAATCTCCTGATCTGATTCAGGACCCTTATGATCAGATCTAGGTGAATCATGAAAACGCTGACCATGGTGAATCCAGATCCAATTCGCCAAATCTGAGTTCTTCCTATGATACAAATCTACTTAAAGTCCAAGAAATCTACAATTTCCACTGTTTTGCCCTCCCTTCTTGCCTTATTATTATTATTATTATGAAATGACAAAAAATTCATCGGCGATGGTTTGCATTTTTATTTCGAGTTTTTCCGTATAGCACATCAAATAAAATGAAAAATGAGAACGAAATTGTGTGATAAAAGCAACAGAATACATCAACAAGGGCCTTGGCAATAATGAACGTGGTGGTCATAGCCCCGCTCCCTTTGCGGTCTCTGGCATTTAGGACAAATGGGCGGCATCTTCGGTGATTTTCCTGAAGGGTTGCAAATAATTTAATATTCAGAAGCAAAAACGGCATTTTGTGGGGCACTTATTTTGTGTTGTGACCAAAATAAGTCCCGACATTTTTGAAAAAAAATTTGTTGATCCATTTTTAGAACAATTATTGGACAAAAATCATTGGAACAGACAAGTGTGCGATCTTCCAACAGCACATAATTCTTGTTTTGCAAAACAGAAAATTTTACATTTCAAGAAATTTGCCTATAAATTGTGATAGAAAATTATGAAATCATTCGAATTTTAATAGTTTGAGTTATGTCCTGATTTGAGAGCCAAATAATGCAAACGGAACTGACCGATTTTTGCTGGTGGTGGAGGTGGAGGAGATTCAGACGGGCTGCTAGATCCATTCGGCTCTTCAACAGCAAAGGCCAACGTGAATCCAGTTCGCGACAATGCGCCCGTGTCGGTGTGCCGAACCACGTACTCATACCTACGAAATTTGTATGGTCATTCTGGGAAATTTGTCCGATGACGCCTATGGTTACCCTCCGATCTCGGTTGCGCGTAAATACGGGATGCTGATCAAGGCGTGGTCGCCCGAAACCTCCCATCGAATGTTCGGCGCGTTTGTAGCAACAACATTCCCGTTCAGCCTCAACTCGTGGGTGTAGGGGGCCGGAGTGGCGAAGAAGATCCGAATCCGAACCTGTATGGAAGGGAAAGTTGATCAAATATTTTGATAAGAAAAATGACAACAATGTCAATTCTGGAAAAGAAAATTTGGCTGTTTTCCGAAAAAAAATTGGAGAATGCTTAGATAAATAGTGATTTGATTTCTTTCTCGGGCAAAATGCCTGAATTCGCGAATTTTAAGGCTTAAAAAGCATTTCCATGAAGAAATCGTACCGTGTCGCCTTCACGGCGAAACAATGTAGGCCCAGTTCCTGAAATGTCCGGCTCGGCAAGTGCAAAAAGAATCAAGTCGATGTTGTTATAGTTGGACATTTTGACCAAAATCTTAAAAATCCAGACATTATATGGAAAATTATTTTTTGGTGCCAAGAAGAAATCATTGTAATTGGGCATAAATGGGAAGTTTGAATCAAAATTTCTGCTTATTTTTTTTTTAAAAAGAGAGAGGAGAGATAAAGGGGAGAGAGAAAGTGAGAGGAGAGAGAGAGAAAGTGAGAGAGAGAGAAAGAGATGAGGGAGAGAGAGAGAGAGTGAGAGGAGAAAGAAAGAAAGAAAGGAGAGTGAGTGAGGATAAGAGAGAAAGAAAGAGAGAGAGAGGAAAGAGAAATCGGGCGATGGACAATGAGGGAAGATAAGGAGGACAGAGGGAAGTACGTTGCCAGCAGATATTTGTCCGGCACTGATAAGGACGCTTCGATGCTTTATGCGACAATTGATAAGATCATGGTGAAAATTGCATTGTATTAAACATTACGAAACAGTAGAGAAAGAGAGAAAGTGAAGAGAGGAGAGAGAGAAAGAGATGAGTGAGAGAGAGAGAGTGAGAGAGAGAGAGAAAGATGAGAGAGAGGGTGAGAGAGAGAGAGAAAAAATCAGGCGATGGACAATGAGTGAAGATATGGAGGACAGAAGGGAGGACACCAGCAGACATTTAAGTGCGGCGCTGATAGGAACGCTTTGATGCTTTATGTTACAAAAAATCGATAATTGATAAGATCAGGGTGAAAATTGCGTTGTATAAACATTACGAAACAGTAGAGAAAGAAACAGAAAGAAGGGAAGAGTGAAAATGAGAGAGAGGTGAAAGAGAGAGAGAGAGTGAGTGAGGAGAGAGAAAGAGAGAAGAGACAAAGAGAAAGTGAGGAGAGAAAGATAGAGGGGAGAGAGAAAGTGAGAGGAGAAAGAAAGAAAGAAAGGAGAATGAGTGAGGATAAGAGAGAAAGAAAGAGAGAGAGGAAAGAGAAATCGGGCGATGGACAATGAGGGAAGATAAGGAGGACAGAGGAAGGACGTTTCCAGCAGATATTTGTTCGGCACTGATAAGGACGCTTCGATGCTTTATGCGATAATTGATAAGACCATGGTGAAAATTGCATTGTATTAAACATTACGAAACAGTAGAGAAAGAGAGAAAGTGAAGAGAGAGAGAGAGAGAAAGAAAGTGAGAGGAAGGGGAGAGAGAAAAGATGAGAGAGAGGGTGAGAGAGAGAGAAAAAATCAGGCGATGGACAATGAGTGAAGATATGGAGGACAGAAGGTAGGACACCAGCAGACATTTAAGTGCGGCGCTGATAGGGACGCTTTGATGCTTTATGTTACAAAAAATCGATAATTAAAAAGATCAGGGTGAAAATTGCGTTGTATAAACATTACGAAACAGTAGAGAAAGAAACAGAGAAAGAAGGGAAGAGGGAAAGGGAGAGAGAGAGGGTGAGAGAGAGAGGAGAAAAGAGAGAGACAAAGAAACAAAGAGAAAGAGTGAGGAGAGAAAGATAGAGGGGAGAGAGAAAGCGAGAGGAGAAAGAAAGGAGAGTGAGTGAGGAAGAGAGAGAAAGAAAGAGAGAGGAAAGAGAAATCGGGCGATAGACAATGAGGGAAGATAAGGAGGACAGAGGGAAGGACGTTGCCAGCAGATATTTGTCCGGCACTGATAGGGACGCTTCGATGCTTACATATAAATCGATAATTGATACATATGATCAGGGTGAAAATTGGAGCCAAAAATGAGCATAATTTTTAAAGAGAGAATAAAGGTTGGATTCCATCCTAAATTTCAGAAAAAGGCTAATAAATCAAATTTTCGTTGCAAATGATCAACAAAAATAAGGACATTTTCCATTTTGTACAAAATAAAATCATTTTTTCCATACACAATCAATTTAAGCGATTTTAGAAAATAGGCGTGGAACATGGAATTTGTTTGCAATCTTACCTAAAAATGCAGAAATTTGGGGAAATAACGTGAAAAATTATTTTTTCCATGAAAATTTTGTTAATTTACAAAAATAGTATGTTCAAAAAAATTTTTAACGGGAATTTAAAAAACTAGAGAAAAATAAAAAGTTCATAGTTTTTGGCGTCTAGCAAGCATCAAGAAGAGGGCAACAATTATATTTAAAAATGAATAAAAAGTGGGCGGACTTACATATCAATGAATTGCAAATGATAAAAAAATTTAATGGGTTACAATTGAGGGGAGGGAAGCGAGAGACATTCACACACTCTCTCTCTCTTCTGTCTTCCTTTCTAACCTCAGCCTGCATCTCTCATTTTCATGTTCTATTTCACCTATCCTTCTTTTCTCAGTTTTCAACTTATTCCTAATAATTATTAAAAGCTCATGAAATATTTACATTTTTAGGACTTTTTTAAAAGATGGAAGCTTTTTAATTATTTTTTATTAAACCCTAAAAAATTCCATATCTATGAAAGGCGAAATTTTTTATTTTTTAGATTTTTCTAATTTAACTAAATTTCCAAAAAAATTTCCGGCAACTCCCGGAAAAGTTTCCATTGAAACTGGAATGGATATTGAAATTGAGCAGGAATAATGAGATAATGACGAGCAAAATTCAGAATAGAACATTCATGAAATTTGAAGAAAATTTTTTCCGGAAAAAAGGCTAAGAAATTTTTATGCCCTTCCCCGTCCTGAAATCGCCGTCCCCGACCGATTTTTCATCCACGACCCCGACTGGACTATCCCAGAAATTAGAGATCGGACAGGACCTGGATCCGGACCTGGATTTTTCTGGATTTTTGTCCAGAAAATCCATAATCCAGGTTTTTAAAAAATCCAGATCCAGGTCCAGATCCAGGTTTTAAAATTTTTCCGATCTCTACCAGAAATCCCCGTCCCCAATTTTTGACAAATCCCTATTCGAGACTGCTGAGCAAAAAAAAAACCATTTGAAAAATTTCAAATTATAAACAATTGAATATGTAAATATACCTACCTATGTAGAAGAAATGATCATATAATTTTTGATGAAAAATCTGTTGAAAAATTAGACCCTTCTGCAGGGGAAGGGGGAGCATATCACAAGCCGAAACTTCCGCCCAGTGTTGTCCCTGATCCACCTTTTTCAGAAATGATCTGATCTGATCCTGATCCAGGGGGCTGGATCATCAAAAATGATCTGATCTGATCCGACCCCCGGGATCAGGATCAGATCAGATCACGCTGGATCATGATCTGGATCAGATCAGATCATCGTGGATCATCAAAAAATGATCAAATTAAACTATCTAGCATGAAAAATGAAAAAATTTCTAATATAAATTCCCTTCAAACATGAAAATTTTTAGAAAAAAATTACTCATAATCTCATGTAGTCTAGATCTGTTACACATGAAATTTTTGAACAAAATTGAGGTCTGAGACTTTAAAAATTTAGACCTTGAAATCTTGAAAATTCAAACTTTGAAAGATTTGGAAATTTTGAAAAATCTAGGCTATTAAACACACGAATTATTTAAAATTTTTAAAAAACCAAAGGTCGTGAAACATTTTTAAAGCTTCAATACCTGTGAAAAATTTTCTTTTTTTTTAAATAAACGTCCTGTGATTTATATCAAACATTGTTTTTCAGAAAATTTTGAACATTTTGTTCTTTTTTCTTAAGAAATTTGGTCATTTTTTATGATTTTTTTTTGAAAAAATTCATTGTTTAGGGTGCCGGCGGTCCCGATAATGGCCGCCGTAGAAATATTTTAAAAATTTACTCATTTTTCCTTAGGAAAATTGGTCATTTTTAATGAAATTTCTATTAAAAAAATTCGAAAATCAAGACAAAATAAAAACATATGTCAGAAAAAAAACATTTAATAATAAGAATAGATATCAGAAAAACTTATTTACTTTTAGAATATTTGTTGGCAAGGATTTTCCAAAATTTTTTATCTTTTATAAAAAATATTCTTGTAAGAAATCCCCAAAAAATTTAAAAGAAAAAATGAAAATTTTGGGAAAAATTTTAGAAATTTTTGGAAAAATTCCTATTTTGACGAAAATTTTGGGAAAAATTCCAATTTTTTGACGAAAATTTCAAAAAAAATTCCTACGCACATTTTGAAAAAAATGGATCATTTTTGGATCACGTGAAAAAAAGTGATCCGGACGTGATCTGACCTGATCCTGGGATTTCAAAAATGATCTGATCCTGATCTGATCCAAGGCCTTGGATCAGATCAGATCAGATCAGGATCAGATAATGGATCAGATCATAATTTGGTGGATCAGGACAACACTGCTTCCGCCCCTC
>LDKF01000514.1:42119-73592 GCA_001026735.1 Rotylenchulus reniformis
CTTAGGGTTTCAAAAACACGTGATCTCAATACCCTAATATTCCTTTATAAGGTGTATGTTAGGCCACAATTAGAGTATGCCACTGAAATCTGGAATCCATCAAAACAAATTTTAATAAATAAAGTTGAAAGAATCCAGAAATTTTTTACCAGAATTGCTCTCAAAAAATGTGGTTTAATTCCTAGATCATATGAAGAACGACTCACAGTTTGTGAACTCCAAAAACTCACTGATAGAAGGGAAATTATGGATTTAACCACTGCTCTTAAAATTATCCGCGGGTTTACTCACCTAAACTCCTCTAAATTTTTCAATTTCTCAGATAGATCTACCCGAAGACCGCTCCTTCTAAAAGTCAAAAAACATAGTAAAAAATCACAAAATAATTTCTTTCATCGAATTATCAATCATTGGAATAAATTGCCAAAAAAGGCCATGAATGTCACCACCCCCAAAAGTTTCAGGAATTTCCTTGAAACGGAATTAAGTCCTGAGTGAGGTAGCAATTTATTTTTGTCTGTTTGTTATTTTGCCCCGATGACTTTGCGTTTGCTGACTTGACTATTCATTTATTGACCTTTTTATTATATTTGCATTTACATTGTATTATTCGCACCACGTGAGAGTATCAAATGATACCAGTGGTTTGCTCAAATAAATAAATAAATAAATAAATAATAAAAAAATAAAAATATAAATAAAAAAATCAATAAACTAAATAAAAATTTAAAAAATATTCGAAATAAATTTTTATAACCTCGAATTTTCAGCCAAAATTTTTCGCAGGTTAGATATTTCTGAATGTTTTAAAAATATTTTCTCTACATTTTTTGACCTCGCTTTTCTAGGTTTATAATTCAGAAATAAGCTTGAAATGTGGTAAATTTCCTAAGAATTTTTTATTTTTCCCTTGATTTTTAACAGACATTTTATAGTCTCATTCTCCATTTCATCAAATTACTTCCCTAGCTTGTTGAAGATTTTCCAAAAATTACCCCATTTTTGAACCTCTAAAGAATAGTGCAAAAATAAAAAATTACAGAAAGAAATAGAGAAAATATTTTTAAAACATTCAGCAATATCTAACCTGCGAAAAAATTTGGCTGAAAATTCGAGGTTATAAAAATTTATTTCGAATATTTTTTAAATTTTTATTTGGTTTATTGATTTTTTTATTTATAATTATTTTATTTATATTTTTATTATTATTAATTATTTTTTAATTAATTTTTATCTATTTTTTGTTATTTTACTCATTAAATAGTCGTTTTGTCCTTTTGTCATTTCGTAGTATCCACTCATAGCCGACCCTCTCCTTTTGGTTACTGTATTTGCACTTTTTTTCTTTCGCCCACATTTGCACTTTTTTTCTTTCGCCCACATTTGCACTTTTTTTCTTTCGACCCAGCACGCATGTGATCAATATCCTTATCACTTATCAGTCCCATCCTAATTAACATCCTGATCATTCTCACACACTAAATACCCACAATTGATCCAATGGTCAAAATTAATACCCTCTACCACTCTGTTGATCAGAATTCTGGACACAGCCCACAAACCCAATCACGGTATCATGATAAATACATATCACACCTGATTAATCTCAGTATTTCCCTTAATTAACACCCCAGTCAGTCTACACACCTGTTACCCATAAAATATCCAATAACTTTGATCATGATCAGATCAATGATACTCTGATCAGTGTACACCCTCTGATCAGTATTACCCTGGACACAGCCCACACCCCTTGGCCAGCATCCGGCACACTGCGCACCAGCGGACCCTCAGTCACAGCGGACCACATTGGGCCAAACTGCTCCAGAAGGTTGGCATCGTACAGGAATGCCGTGAACCCGTCGCCACATTCGCGGATCGGCGGCAACGAAAGCCAGACGGAGGAATGGAGGAACTGATCAGGGAAAGGGAATGAAAATTTTAGGAAAATTTATTTTTCACATGATCACTATATAGGTTATAAGTTTAATTGTTTTGGCGAATTTTTAAATAGATGCAATCACCCAAGTAGAGGAGGTTAGCAACAAACCTGTTCCTCCCGCCTTCGAAAGTCCTGATAAGCAGTCCAATCATCATCGCAAAGAAGCCACAGATCGCCATATCCGATGCCCCTGTAAAAACAAATTTGTAAAATAAGCGAAAATATATTTGGTATAATTTTTTGGTCAAATAGGATCAGTTTTTCAGAGTTTATGGGGTTGTGTTGGAAATTTTCCGACAGCAAAAATTAATTTTAATTGATCTTTTCTTTTTTTAATGATATTTCTGATCTGAACTAAGTGGACGAATATGACTAAATTAAATCGCAAAAATTTTTGCCGGAGATTTTTCGACTTGATAAGGATCTGTAGAGATTAGAGGAATTTCCGAAGCTTTGGGACTGTTTTTGTTTTCGTACTAATTTGTAAATATCATGTTATTTTTTCCTTTTTCAATATTAAAAAAACACTATAATTACTGGATTTGAGCCAAATTTTTCGAATCGTAATTGAACATATTTATATAAAATTTTTCAAATTTTGATGCCTCCGAACCACCTTAAACTTGGTCCGTAGGGAAGCAGATTGGCAATGGTCGGTAGCTGGCGGGGAGGACGGTAGAAGAACCGTTGCCATCCGAACAGCCAGTGACAATTAACTCTGGCATCTTGTAGACGATCAATGGTTGCCTGAAAAATTTTATAGAAAATTTTTAAATGAAAAACAGGCGGAGAGGCTATAGGACGGAACTACTACGGTTAAATCAAGATTTGTCTCGAGAATCGGGGCTCTGAATTTTTTTCATATTTGACATATTTAAAATTCCGAGAATATTCAGGTGTAAAAAACCTGCAAAAATTTTCGGCCCTAGTTAAAAGGAAGGACGTTTTGAAAACCCAAAATTCAACAGGGGGAACCCTTTTCATTTGAAAACCAAAATTAATTTTTTTTTTTCAATTTTTCACTTTTTTAACTACTTTTCGAGCAAATGAGTTGGAAAAAAGAGGGGACCTTTTTAGTGGATTTTCAAAACGTTCTTCCTTTTAACTTGCGCCAAATTTTCGAAAACGTGGAAATTGCCACTTCTGGCACCAAAGACCAATCGTTAGCTTTTCCATTTACCAACGTATAATCAGCGCAAACCCAAAAAAAAATTCCAATTTATTTTTTATCCCTTGTGATTATGACAAGGAAGCATGCTATGTTAAAATATAAGGTTGTCTGACTTTCTTTTTCTCTGTCCATTCACTCGTTCTGTAATTTTCTACAATAAAGAATTCGCTTCAAATTCACGATGGTTCAAAGCTAATTAATGAGGTAATTCCCAATTTTTATTTTAGATGAAAAATGCCATAATGCATCATAATCAATGATGTTTTACCGACGTTGTAGCTTTCAAAAATACGGGACAAATACAGTATACCCGCTCATTATTTACCCTGAGATTTGCATCTGCCGGTGTGCACTCGTACCGGGAGTGCCTCGTCTCCTCAATGGCGTCCATCAGCTCGGCACTGGCCCAACCGAGTGCCGTCAACAACGGCACATCCGGCACCAGCCAAGTGTATTCACTGTTCATGTTCACTATATCTTAACCGATACAGTATGATTTGTATTTTTATAGGACAATATGGATATATAAAAATGGTAAAAAACTGTATCGATACCGAAAATTTTTATATACATATGTGTACAGTATCGGATCGATTTGAGCAAAAGGTTACCCGACATTTGCACCCCTCAGCGGAAAGGACATTTGCGCCCCAAAAGTTTCTTAGTTGCAAAATTTTTTCAGAAAATTTTTTTACCCAAAAATTTCTTAGGCGCTAAATTTTCTTCAAATTAACCCAAAAATTTTAATAGGTGCAAAAATTTTTTGCAAAATTTTCGTCAGCAAGGTCTAGTTTACATTAGAATGTAATTTTAAGTTTAACTAAATCTCATGAAAAATAGCTGGGATCTAAAAGGCAGCTGAGGGATGCAAATGGAATGACCGGCATTAAAAATCTAATTTTTTGAATTTTCGAATTATTTTCAATTTTTTTTTGGGTCGGGCGCAAATGTCGTTTTTGCTGAGGGGCGCAAATGTCGGGGGCGCAAATGTCGGAACACGGAGCAAAACCCGTCATTTGAACTGTACCAGGACCAATGACCGGTATCAGCAGTTTTTTTGGCGAAATATTCTTTAAAAATCCAATAAGAATATTGTCAAAGGTTTTGTTGTTTAAAAAAATACAAAAATAATCACTCGAATGCCAATTTGAAGTTTATTTGTTCTTGGCCAGATCCAATAGCAAATTGGCCAATTTTTTCAGGATTTTATAGCTTAATATGGCCATGACCATATATATTTTTCTGCTTGGCCAATTCAGATGAACATATGGATTCTCTCTAACGTCATCCAAAACAAAAATATTATATCAATACCTAACCTTGCTCCTTTTCTGATTCGGTGCGCAATGTCTTGAAAAGTATGAAACTTGAATCGTTGCGAAGCAGGTTGTACATCGAGCTGGGCAGATGGGGCATGCAGAAGTACTTCCGGAGGGCACCAGACTGCAAAAATTAAGGAAAATCAATGAAATTCCTTAAAAAAGGTCCAAATTTCAAAAATCCCGGGCTAAAATTCGAGAAAAATTTTTCCATCTGAACCTTAACAGGCGAATGAGCATTAGTGACAATTACTGCGTTGTTTGATTGATCAATTACGTCAATCGGAGGAGCAATGGTTGGGAGAAGATGGCCAAATATGATCAAAATGCTGATCAGACGATTTACATGGATCGAGTACATTCTATGGTGGAATGGAATAATATGATTTTTGCCAATTTTTTGCTCCGAAATGTCGTAGATTCCGGGTAATTACATATTTTTGTCCCTTTGGCTATAAATTCCGATTTAATTTTCTGTGCCAATCTGACCAAATACTTTTTTAAGACTTGATAGGCCCAAAGTATATATAAAGCAATTTTAGTTCCTTTCTTTTGATATTTAATTTTTCGAAAGTCGGTCAAAAGGTTCGAAATTTTTGGGAAAACCCATATTTTTCAATATAAATTACAAACTTTTGGCAAAATTTCGAAAAAATAGAAATACCAGGAGATAAAGCGTAAAATTCTGCATAATAACTTTTTGTATCTTTGGCCTAGCACGCTTCAAAAAATAGTTAACCGAAAAATTCTAAATATTATGGATTTCCGGTGCTTGAACCCCCTTTATTGCATGGAATGAATGGTACGAATGATGATTATGAATGGTCTGTTAGCCAAACCAGATCAACAAAATGGGCATGATGATGAATGATGATGAATGTGATCTGCTGGGTGGTGGGTTTCACTCCACGGGTTGCTAATAATATAACAAAGATATCAATAAAATAGATTCAAAAATTTGTAAATTGATTTCAAAAATACAAGGATGTTATGCCAAGAAATTCGGAAAACTCCAAGCTTCTAATTTCTATTGCCGATTTTGAAATTTAAAAATTGAATATTGTTTTAGCCGAAATGTTTTTTGGCGATTTCTCAAAAATTACTGCCCACTTTGAAAAAAACTGATAATTATTGTCTTTTTATATAAAAAGTATAAATCTTTATTAGCAGATTGTAAATCCTTGCTAACACATTGTACATAACTTATTGCTAGTAAAATTAACTTATTATTAAAATGTATTTATTACTCATATTACTATTTTCCAGTCTATATAGGCCACCGGAAAAATTCTTGTAAACTTTATGAAAATTGATGGTATTTTTGGTAAAAATATGAGCAATATTTCCAAAAACCAAAAAAGGATGACAGAATATAGTTTTTTTTTGAAAATTTTATATTTACGATACTCGTTGATTTTAATTTAATGCTCGGAAATCTGTTCCCGATCTACGCTATTAGTTGTGTCGGTGGCCCCGATAGGGGCCGCCGGAGAATAATTTTCAATATTTTCAAACATTTCTTAAGAAAAATTGGTTTAGAAAATTTTATTTTTCCGTCATTTTTTCCAATTAAATCCCAAAAAATAATGATCAATTTTGGCCGATTTCCCCACTTTAGGGGTGCATTTTGTCCCCGTGCCCCCGCGGGGACAAGGCCCGCGGGGACGGGGACTGGCGACCCTCGCGGGGGACGGGGACGGGGACCCTAATGGAAAGTGACTGTTTTTTTTATTTATATTTTTTGATTTATTTAATTCTAATTTATTTTGATAAAATTTGCTCTAACCATCCCTTTCACTCTCATAAAAGTTGCTATTTATTGGCTGTTGGTCCCCTGAATATTGCTTTTGGATGGACTTGAGCACCATATGGCCCAGTCCGCCTTTGGCTTTCATCAATGATCGATCGATTTTGATCAGTCCCAGAGTAGCTCCGGCCCTCGACGTCATCCTGCTGAAGATGAGTATTACTTGCGGGGAAAATCAGAATTTTCAGAATTTAAAGGATTCGCACTGATCAGATCTATCAAAATTCACTACCCATTGTCTCCCCCCCCCCCAGAAAAAATTTGGTTAAATTTTTGATAGGGTTTCTAACTCATGTAACAATAATTTCCTACTCTGACTTGTTAAAAATTTGCACTGCACGATGGTTTGTAATTTTTATCATTTTTTGTCCGTTTGGAGATCGAAAATTTTTGGGGAAAAATAATTATTTGAAGGAATTTTTGTGATGAAAAATTTATATTGGAGCTTTATCTTTTATGTATATTTTTTATTGAAATGAAATTTTTGCATATTTGGCTGCTTTTTGCGATTTTTCGTTCCATTTCATTACATTAAAATATTTTTTAGCAATTCTTTTATTTTATCCCTCTTTTCCAAGTTAGCCCAAAAGCTCAACAGGTCTGATCCACAATCCGTTCGACCTCCTGGTCTAAACAATCATGGCCATGCCACCGGTGCCCTTCCGGGCCGAGTCGAACACCCAACAGTACACCGCTTCCTTCCCGACACCCATCTATTATCGCGACACTTTGGGCATGCAGCAAGAACAACGGTCCGACGATGAGGAGCAGGACAGTTTCGGAAGCAAGCGAAAAATTGGTGGGTTCGGCTGGTCCAATGCACCAAAGATGAATTGATCAGCACCATATAGCTAGGCGCTTGATCAGGGTGTACTGTACACGCAAACTATCACCGATCCAATCTCTCACCATCCGACTAAATATACCAATAAAGCACCACATTTCGGTATGTTCGAAAAATTTCTAACCTTTCTTACAAATATCAAAGAAATAAAAATAAAAAATACCAAAAGATAGAGCATAAAATTCTGCACAACATTGGTTGGCCTTTTTGGCCAGATGGCTATCGTGGTGGCTTTTTAAAGTCTTAGCATCGATTGTCAGTCCCGCCACTTTAGTCCCAAAGCCTGATCAACAACGCCAAAAGCCCCAACCGTCCCTGGCCTATCCGCCGCCACTCTACTACCGGGACACTTTTGGCATCGAACCGGTGCCATACAACCATTTGCAAACGGCGTCCATGGTCAGTGATGATGGAGGGGCCAGCGACCACTCTGACGAGACCGGAACCACAAAATCGACAGGTGATTGATTAGCTGATTAGCATGCTCAGGATCAAGAGTAGGTATATGTGTCATAGGTATTATTGATCCACGTTTTTTAGTGTTTAATAAAAGGTATTAAAATGGACGAATCATAATCAGTAGGCCCAGGCTTTGCATTAAATGACATTTTTCTAATAATTAAAATGAAAAAATGGCCAAAAAGACTTATCTTATCAGGATTCATATATACCGAATCAGCTTCGAATCAGGATTCATATACCTAGATTATAAATCACATATCCACTAAATGGACACATGTTAGCAGGGTCAGACTTCATACGCTAATAAATAATAATTGTACGACATTTGCATCAAACCTAGAGAAATGAGTTTAATTCCAATAATTAGAGTAAAAATTAGTTAAAAAAATTAATTGAAGCACGCCCGAGTTGTACTAATCTGAAAAAATATGGTCACAATAATAATTTTGGCCAAATTCACAGTATTTTGGCCATAACTTTTTATACACTGAACCAGGATGAGATTAGACTTATTTGATAGCTAATTTTTTCCTCTATTTTCCGATGCCAAGCTCTTTTTTTATAGGTTTTATTTGAACTGAGTTATAGCGAATGGGCCGCAAAAGTCGAGGTCTCAAATGTCAGCACACCCTAATAAATCACACACCTTTTTAATATTAAAAATGATTTTTTTTTGTTTAGTTAGCCCAAAACTGTTTCGAAGGATAATCGGGTTCGATCGAGATATGGGATTTTCCGGGGACCATGTTTTCGGACAATTAATTATCTGTTATTATTAGGGCCCGGATTTTTAGTTGCTAAAAACCCCAAAATAGTTAACTATTTTAGTTTTTTACCCCAAATAGTTGCTAATAGCCAAAAAAAGGGCCAAAATAGTTTTTTATCCCATTTTTATTGCATTTTTATGAAGGAATTTTGGCCCAAAAAAGGTCCAAAATAGTTTTTAGTTTTTAAAAAACATCTTTAAAATGCTTCAAATCCATCTAAAAACATGGTATTCAATGATTGTCGATTAAAAAATCATTAAACAACTTTATGGTAAATTATAGAATACTTATTGGGCCTGGGTCAAAAAATAAGAATCTCAGCTCTAGAGCTTTTTCGAAGGCTCAAATGATTATTAATCTTATTTTGGTGGTAAATTAGGTAAAATAATTTAAAATTTCAATTTTTCTTGCTTACTCTACTCACTTACTCTTAAAATTTTTTCCTTGAGATTACTTTTTCGGATGATTGGCCCAAAACCGGGTTTTCAAAAAGACCTCTGAGAATAAATAACCAGGTTGGATAGGAAGTTCATTTTTACCCAGAATATTTGTTAAACTATACACTATCAGATTATGATTTGAATTGGTGCTTTAGCCCTTTTCATTGTTGTGAAAAAATTATCCCAAATAGACAATGTCAAAAATGACCTCATATTCTATTCGGCACAAAAACTCTTTAAAATATTTGATCAGTGACAATTATTTTTTTGCACAAAAATAGTAATATTTATCGATAATAATAATAAAAATTGGAGATGGGATTTTTAGTTGCTAAAAACCCAACAATAGTTAACTATTTTAGTTTTTTACCCCAATAGATGCTAAAAGCCAAAAAAGGGCCAAAATAGTTTTTTACCCCATTTTTACTGCATTTTTATGAAGGAATTTTGGCCCAAAAAAGGTCCAAAATAGTTTTTAGTTTTTAAAAAACATCTTTAAAATGCTTCAAATCCATCTAAAAACATGTTTTTCGTGCATATTTCGCTAAATAAATTAAAAAAATAGTTTACAAACTAAAAATCCGGGCCCTAGTTATTATTGATAAATATTTTGCGCATTTCCACAGTCCGGCACACCATCCGCATCTTTCACCCGGACGCCTCCACTCCGGCGCCCGCCCTGAACCGACTGTTGATGCTTGGCCAACCGCGCAGAAAACAGTCGGCACTCTCGGGCGGTGCGGTCAGTGATCAGGCCACTGCCGGAATGGGAAGCAGGCAACAGTCTGTCGACGAGATGAGTCACTCCTTCCAGGTGCGCGACTTTTTGGAACTCAAAATAATTGAAACTTTTGAGATCTTTACAGGAAAAATAGAGAAAAAAAACAGCTAGTTGAGCCTAAACCCAAGAAAATACAATAGTTTAAATTAAATTTTTGGACAAACACGGAGAAACAGAAATATGATTGAACATAGTTGGATAAAATTTTTTTGCGTAATCAGCTTTGGATCAAGATCAGATCATTTTGAGATCACTAAGTAATTTTATTTTGATTGATGGATAATGGTCAAGATCAACATTAACTGATCAGTTTTGGGTCGAATCAGGAAGGATTGAACAATTTCTTTCAGAAAAATTAATGTCAGGAAAGTTTTGTCAAATCCACCAGATGAGGTTCAAAGCTTGTTCAAATAAAAATAGTCAAAATATTTTAGTGAAATTATCGAAATTGGATCAGATCTGATTCAGCTCATAGATCTATCATTTTCTTGTTCATCACAGGTCGAGGAGATGCTCACCACCGATCAGGTTTTGCTGTCCCACGGGCGGCCCCTGCTCTGGCTGGCCACCATCGGGTTCGGCACGGCCCTGCAGTTGCTGATCTTCGCCGTGGTCTGCGTGTTCTTCGACGGCCATTGGCTGGGCATTGCCATGGCATTGCTGTTGTTGTTCCACTCCGTGCTGGTACTGCTCCATCTTCGGCGAATCCGGACGCGTCCAATGTTGGTCAGTTTTTGATTTGCAAGCACAAATTTGTCAAAACCCGAGAACAATCAGAGAAGATAAGATTATCTGGCATAATGACCGAAATCAATGTTCTAGCCAAGTCCGAGTCTCAAAATCGAGAAGCAAATCCAATATCCAAACCTGCTGATATTAATAATATCAATTTTCAAGTTTGAAAAACAAACAATAACCATGACCAAGAGTTTGGGCCAAACCCCAAAAACCATGTTAGATCAAAACCACGACCTATACTGAGCTGATCATAATGAAATTTTGTCTCGTTTTTAATGAATTTTATGAAATCGATACGGTTTAGTCGGTTTTTAAATCAGACATGGCATCAAAACTTGAATTTGTGCATCTCCTTCATAACTGTACCCTGATGCCCGATGTCAGTATTTTGCTGTTGACACTAGTTCAGACCCGTTCGATGCGTTTTTAGACCGATTTTAGAACTTTTTTAGGCTTGATATCCTCAAAATTATGGTCCAGTTCGCTATTTTATACATACCGTATTTCCTCTAAAATAAGCAAGTGCTCTAAAATAAGCAAGACCTTAGAAGAGCATTGAAAAAATAAGCAAATGCTCTAAAATAAGCATGTGTTTTCCAAACAAAATTTTTACTCATACCTATATGTTTTTTTTCTTTTTTTTCTTTCCTGTTCTATTATTCTCGTTTCCTTTTTTCGCACTCTTGCTTAAAAGCATTTTTTGGTGCGTTATTTTTGTTTTATTACAGTTCATTAGCTTACAAAATATTAAATAGTATAATTCAGTGTTTTAGCATACTCTGAACTCTGAATAATAAAAACGAAGACATTGATGTTATTGGAAGCGACGGCGAAAATTCGGAAAACATCGAAAATGAAGGTCCTTCACACCCAAAAAAGAGTCATACTTCCTTTACGATAAAGAAGAAGATCCCAGAAGGACTTCAATTGCTGCAAAATGTCCAAAATGGGATGTTGGAGGAAGTCTGCGAGTTATTCAATGAAATTTGAGTGACGACTCGCTTGAATTTTGAAAATTTTTTCGATTTGCCTTTTTGGAGACATTTTTTCAAGAAAGAATATTTATTAATTTGACCTTTGAAAAAAATAAGCAAGTGCTCTAAAATAAGCAAGACCTTAGAGGGACATTGAAAAAAAATAAGCATCATGCTTATTTTAGAGGAAATACGGTAATATAGTTGATCTGCTCCCTGTTCTCCGGCGTGGCATTTGTGCTGTCGCTGTCGTTGTTCCTCGGCACCGCCTATCTGATCCACACGGAGGACCAGCGGATCCGTGGTGTGGGCACAGAATTGAACTTTTCACGCCATTTTCAACCGGCGGAGCTGGAACAGTCCAATCAAATTGTACAAAATGCCAGGTAAATAAGTAGAACCCCTAAATTGATTCTTATTAATAAAGAATTATTCAATATTAAAATTTTTTTATTTCAAATGTCGATAACCAAACTTCGGTGAGATTCCTTTGTCAAAAATGAGGGGATCCCTTTCCCGGTGTTTTCGAAAAAAGAGATTTTTTAATAATTTTTAATTTAATTTGTAGAATCAAATCTCGGGACCATTTTTAGGAGATTCCTCGTTAAAAATGAGGGGACCCCTCTCACGGGGTTTTCGTCGAATGGGCTTTTGAAAATTTATAAAATGATAATTTTGTTGTTTATTTAAGCAAATTTTTTGTGATTTTTGGTCTTTTTATCTTTGTTCTTGTACTTTCCAAACTGGATGAATTTTGATCTTTAAGAAATACATAAATAAATATAATTTCCATTTCGAATAGCATGATCATGAACCAATCTAATAAAAGATCCATTTTAGTCAATTATAAATTAGGGGACTACTGTACCAGGGTTTTCATTGAAATTTTCGATTATGCTTCAACTTGGTCAAAAAGCTTCATACAAAAGCTATAAAAGTGAATCGAAAGGATTAATTTAATTTTGATTAAATAATCATTTATTTTTCTAGGATGGCCATGTACTCACTGCAATTGATCTATGCTCCGATCTACGGTAAATTCACAGAGGTTTTATTATTTTTAATTTTAAAAATTTAATTTTAGCAACTTGTTCCTGCGCACTGTTTTTCCTGCTTTTCCGAAATTACACCGTGAACCGTGTGGGTCGGACCCGGAAGGGCTTCTTCCTTACACGACTTGCACCCGGACATCAGGCAAGAAAGAAAACATTTTTTTCTACATTTATTTGGTATGAATGAGTGATCGTATAGCATTTGACCCATTCTGATCAGAAAAAAACATCCAGTCGAATCAATTCCATATGACCAGCTGAAATATATGCGGAGCTAGTCAACAATATTAAAATTTACAATTTTATAGTACGAGTAAAAAATTTGTAAATTCCCGTTCTCGTTTCCCATATTCCCGTATTTACCGTGTTTTTGGCCAATCTAGTTCCCGTAATTTTTCCCGCCCGTGTTTGCGGTTCCCGCATTTCCGTATCCCGTCTCCTGTTTTTTGAAATTCAATTTTGCACAGCCCTGATCCGGATCTAGTCAATTAGAACACATCCAGACCTAGTCAATTCCGTGTGGCCATAAGAAAACATTCAAGACTAGTCAATTCCGTGTGACCACAAAGGGCTCCGTTCGGCGGGGATTTAACTGGTACGGTCAGAAAAATAGTTTCAAGATTTTGTCATTTTATCTTAGCGATCTGAAATCCATGTTCAACAGTACAATTTTCTAACACAATATCTTGAATTATCTTGTCGGGAAAAATTTTTCCTTGTCCCCGTCTCAGGCGCTTAACGAACTGAACATTACAGGAAGGCTCGTTACAAATTTTTCAAAAAATCAATTCGTAAAGGGTACATTTTCGGAATCGATACACAACTGTTTTCAGGGGTGTATTTTTCAAATTCCTTCGATTTTTGCAATAGCAAATTACACTTTTTTTATATAGAATTAAGGAATGCCGGCAGCCTCGATAGGGNCCCCCCCCCCCATCGTTTCGATCGGTAGTCTTTCATTGATCTCTCCGATTCCAAAAATCGCATCAATATTTATTATCCAGAGTGTGCTGGTGCCGATCAAGTTGCGCCAAGTGAATCGCCTGGACGATGCGCA
Organism: Rotylenchulus reniformis; assembly: GCA_001026735.1. Classification (NCBI taxonomy): domain Eukaryota; kingdom Metazoa; phylum Nematoda; class Chromadorea; order Rhabditida; family Hoplolaimidae; genus Rotylenchulus; species Rotylenchulus reniformis. Next base: position 55,474 of record LDKF01000514.1, read on the forward strand.
TTTACAAGTGGGCGCCGATGGTTGCAGTGTGACGGGATTGGACCCGCAGAACCGCGAAACCGACCAGCCGAGCAGGGGCAGCAGCAGAAAGACAAAACGACGACGGAAAGCGTAGGATTGAGCCGGAAGCATCAGTTGGAATTTGGAACTTGATGCAATCTTGAATCTTGTCCATTTTGTCACATGATTTCCAGTTTTTCGACATATTTCTTACACCAATAAAACAAAAGTCTTGACAGCTATTCAGACCATTATGGCTGCTTTGTGAAAAATTAGCCCACATCGATTTAAAGCCTAAATTGGCTCAAACTAGGCAATTTATTCTCCTTCTGGTTTCATACTGTAATAACGAATATTCCTCATATTTATTACTATCCTACCAGGATTGCCCTTTTTCGGCCAAAATTTGACATTTGGCAATTGGCACTATTTTAAAGGGCTAGCATCGACTCGAAGTTTGGAAAAACCAAAAAAAATGTCTATAAATTGTTGAATGATGCCGAGTTTTTGAAAACACGATCCGCGCATTTAAAAATCCATCCTGATTTTCTGGCCGAACTTTTGGGACATCCAGCTACATATATATGTACTAGTGCAAACTTGATCTATAGCCAAAATTTTGCTGATCTATTTCCCAGCAGAGGGGACATATGTTATGCACTTATGACCACAGCATTTGGCACTAAAAGCCGATTTTACACCACCGCCACCCCTCTTCTCCTCCAGAAAGACGACTTTGATGAGTGTGTGATTCGGTGATTGGATCAATAAAGTGATCAACCGACCGCAATGCTTCTTCTCCCTCTTGGATCATCGGCTGCTTCTTACTCCCCCGATCACTCATTTTTTGCTTTATTTTTCCTTTTTTTCCTCCTATTCAATTTACGGTGTGCCCACATTGCGTCCCAACTCGGGAAAATGAAACGTAAAGAAATTATTTTGGTGTCAAAAAATGGAGCAATTAGCTAGTAAATAAGCCCGTTTAATTGGACCACTATATGAAAACTTATGGCCAAAACTATGAGGTTGGCCAAACCCATCTATTTTGGCCATAACTTTTTAGATAGTGGCTGGCCCAATTCGAGCGGGCTTATGCTTTTCAGTAGCTAATTTTTTTTACTCCAAATTTTGACACCAAATATACAATTTCCAATTTCTTTAGGTTAATGAGGACCTAGTTTTAGCGTGAGCCGCTAAATTAGGCCCGTATATATCTATAAATATATTAATTTTTTTCTTTAACGTTTGCCTTTTCCCACCAGAGATTGATCACCGGTTGAGCATTGGATCGTAAAAATAAAACACAGAGATCTACGAACATCGATAACCATTGAGCGCAAACCGCACACAAACCATGATCATATCAGAATTAAAGATTCCATGATTAGCATGACTCGATGATCGCACTATGTGAACCATCATTGATCCGCTTCTTCACTTTCGGGGTAAGATAAAACAATTTTCTATTTGATTTTTCAATTCGTCATTTGAAAATCTATTTATAGGTAACAGTTCAATTCTACTAATTGGGTCTTCATCAGGGATAGGAGGTCGATTTTTTGCTAGATTTTTCGGCTAAATTTTTGGAATTTTTTGGTCAAAAATTAACACAAAATTTCGATGCAAAAAAAGACGAAAATCACAACATTGAATATCGACTCTATCCCTCGACTCTATCGCTCTAAATTTTTGGCGGGTAGTTTGAGCGAATCTTCTTCATAACTAAATTATTTATTTAAAAAAGTTGAACCAAATTTCTCAAAAATTTTCAGCACTTTCTCTACCTCCTCCTCCTCCTCTTCATACCTCATCCTTCTTCGTCTTCCTCCTCCTCTGTTCCCTATGTACAGCTCCGCGATGGATCTCCGCTGTTCGGTGCCAATGTGCAGGCCGCCACGGGCAAGCCGGTGTCCCAGTTCCTCGGAGTGCCATTCGCCGAACCTCCCCTAGGTAAATGTATAGCTCACTGGAATGCCAATTATTTGATTACAATTTTTTCAAAGATGAGTTAAGGGAAAAATCAAGAAAGATAAAGGTATCGTATCCCAAGCTATCTTATCAGTCGTACAAAAAGGCATTTTCATGTCAGCGAAGAGGATGTGATCGTGGTTACTGTAAACTACCGGGTTACAGTGTTCGAGGTCGGATTCGAATTTGTGATGGTCGAATTCGAGAAAAATTCGCCGTTAACAGGGGTGTTGGCAACGGAGTCTGGCCACCCACCTCTGCTGGAGTTTGGTAACTAGCAGAATTCAGGGAACCCCATTCCAGCCGGGATTTACCTGAAAAATTCGGTTCAGGACTCAATTGCCCAAAATACTTTATTCTGGATTATGCAAAAAAATTGTTGAAAATTGTTTAGGGCACCTTTCCCGAGGTTTGCTTCAAAGGTTTTGGCCAAAAACCTTCTGTAATACAGTATTCCCCCCCCAAGAAACTGAATTATCTAACAACAAAACATAGAGTAACAACCTTCAGGCAAACTTCGCTTTCGTCGCCCCGTCCCAAAGAGGCCATGGCGTGAGCCGGCCTGGAATGCCACCACATTCCGCGACTCCTGTGTCCAGTCGCCGGACACCTATTTCGGCGACTTTTATGGCGCCACAATGTGGTTAGTTTGGCTTGATAGTTTTGACCAAAATTGGCCCTAGCATCCTAAAATAATAACTCTTTGTTCCCCACAGGAATTCGAATGTGCCATGTTCAGGTAAATTTTATTTTTTTAGATATAGCACTAGATACCGGAAAAGGCACCTAATTCTTTGTATTAACTTGCGATAAAACACCTATATAGAACATCTAAATATGTAAGCTTAAGAGCGGTTGAGGAAACTTCTTATGGCCTAGGCCTTGGCCACAGCTTTGAAAAATCAATCCTGCTAATATGTTATCATACATTATTTGTAACGAACTATTTGTTGAAAAATCAAGACCAATATCAAATCAAGACCAACTTTTGATTTTGATTTTCTGTATTGGTATTATATCTGATAGTATACTTACAAATGATATCATCTGTACTGTTGTTCCAGAGGACTGTTTGTACCTAAACATCTATGTGCCTGGTAAACTGGACCCTGACCGACGTCTGCCCGTACTCTTCTGGATTTACGGAGGCGGTCAGTACCAGTTTAATATTGTGAAAAAATAAAATAAAATAAACGAAATTCACTTTTCACCCTTGAAAATATTTTTACAATTTGTTGGATGCTAATCCCGATAAATTATTGAAAAAACTTTAAAATCAACCCTAAAATTTTTGTTTAAGGTTTTTGGTCCGGTACTGCTTCCCTGGATGTGTATGATGGTAAAATACTCGCCAGGTACTTTTCTCCCAAAATTTCTTACTAGTCGGATATTAAATAATTTTAAATAAAAATAACCCCAAACTCCTTAAAAAATAATTTTTAAAAACTTTTTCATGATAGCGAAGAGGATGTGATCGTTGTCACTGTAAACTACCGGGTTACGGTGTTCGGTTTCTTGTGCCTTGGACGGGAAGTGAGCAAATTTTAAAGAAAAAATGGCAGAATTGTTGCCAAAAATCTAGGAGGCGCCAGGCAACATGGGCCTATGGGACCAACTGCTCGGCTTGAAATGGGTTCACCAACATATAGAAGGTGAGTAAGGTGAGTGAGATCATCTGCCTGACATGCACAAATTACGACTAACAAGAAGCTGATGAGTTATTAGCAGGGTCTGGATTTTTATGCAAATGCATATTTTTTGCAGCTTCAGAACGGCCTGAAAATCACGTAAAACATGTTTTTAGCATGTTTTGAACGCTCTAGCATGGATTTCTAACTGCATATTTTTGCATATTTTCGACTTTTTATGCATACCGTATTCTCTCTAATAGAAGGGGCCCCTTCTATTGTTTCAACCTCCTTCCAAGGGGCCCCTTCTATTAGAGAGGCCCCTTCAATTAGAGTGGCCCCTTCTATTTTTCAAAGGCTGAAAATTTTAAGGGTGTTAATAAAAGTTTAAAAAATAATTTTTAACCGGTTTTTCTGGTGCGGACATTGGCGGCCCCTGAGGCCCAATCGCTATAACTCGGTTCAAATAAAAGCTAGAAAAATTAGTTTGGTGTCAAAAATAGAGGGAAAAAAAGTAGCTAAAAAGGTGCCTATGCCTATACTCATTCAAATTGTTCCATTGTGAAAAATGTTATGGCCAAAATACTATGAATTTGTCCATAATTATTATTTTGGTCATAATTTTTTTCATAGTGGTCCAATTAGAGCCTGCTTGAATTCATTTTTTTGCTCTATTTTTGACATCATAATCAATTCTTTAGGTTTGGTTCTAACCGAGTTATAGCGATGGCCGCCAATGTCGGGGCCGCAAATGTCGTACTATCGTTTTTCTTGCTGCCACTGACGAGATCAACATCATTTTCTTCAAAAATTCTTTCATATTTTTGTCATTAAAAAATGATCAATTTTGTTCAACATACATATATAGATCAAAATGGAAATGTCTCGTCAGCAAAAAGGGGACTCTTCAATTAAAGAGGCCCCTTCAATTGGAGAGGCCCCTTCTATTTTTCAACCTACTCACAGGGGGCCCCTTCTATTAGAGAGGCCCCTTCAATTAGAGAGGCCCTTCTATTAGAGAGAATACGGTATTTGCATATTTTTGGCATTTTTTGAGAAATTTTTGCATATTTTGAGAATTTTTCGGACCTTTTTCAATTTTTTTTGGCAATCTTTAAACTTTTATAATTTTCAAATAAAAATGGCCAAATTTTTTAAAGAAACCACATTGTTTTTCAAAAAATCTCCAAAAAGGCATGAAAAAGGCCAAAAATGCAAAAATGCCTTAAATATGCTTAAATTCGCTTTAAAAAATAGTTTATTACGATTTTTAAGCAAAAATTTTGCCTTTTTAGGTCATATTTAGTTAAATTGTTGCGCATATAGAAATTTTGAGCATATTTTGCGGATATTTTGGCATTTTTCCGTGCATATTTTATGCGCATATTTTGAAAATTTTTGCGCATATAAATCCGGACCCCGGTTATTATGATGCACGTATAAAGTACTCACAGTGTTTGAGTAAGTATTTGGTTTATTCATGATTAAGGGAATAAGAAAAATATTTTCTTTTTATATATTTAATTTGATGTGCATCTTGATTTGTATGGTATCCTAGTCATCCGTCTTTTGCAAATTGATTTAGGCCAAGATTTTCAGGTTGAGCGAAAAATTGGTAATTTTTGATATATTCTAAAATTGCACTTAATTTTGTCCAACTTTGGGCAAGCACAATAATCCATCTTACAAGTTAGAAGATGTATTCCTATGCATTTAGTCTTGGTACTATATATAAATTGTCCATCGCATTTTCATTTATGTATTATTAATTTACTCGTCAATACGATATATGGGTACAATTATTGAAACCCAAAAAAGTCTGACAGTGTGAGAGCAAACATTATTGTACCATACATAAATTTTGATTACCATAACCCACTGGTTGATTTAGTGTTCGGCGGTGATCCGTCTCAGATCACGCTGTTTGGCGAAAGTGCCGGTGCCGCCTCCGTCAGCATGCACATGTTTGCCCTCTGATCATTGATTTTTGGTTATTAATCTTTGGTCTCTGATCATTTTGTAGGCTTTCGCCCCGTTCCCAACCATTTTTCGCCCGAGCGATCATCCAGAGCGGCAGCGCCACGGCACCATGGGCGGTGGAGAACAAACAGGTGTATTCCCCTAAAATAAAATATTTTTTCAATTTAATTTATGAATGATATGATCTTTATTCTAATTGGCCTAAACAATGATCTTTGTTCTACTTTTGAATCCAGATCAGTAAGATCGGGAAAATTTGTCTATGAAAATTGCACTTTACTTTTCGATATAGCAAAATATAGATCAAAAAATTGTAGTCCTTATTTAATTTCATTTTAGCATATTCAATAATTTTCGGAATTTTCGGAATAATTTTAAAGAACAAATAAAAAATTTTCAACCTTTTCGACGGCTCCAAGGGTGAAGGCTTAGGAAGATTAGCCTAAATATTAATTCTTTCAAGACATTGATAGGGTTAACCTGCCATTTAGGTGGCCTTGCATCGTGCTGTCATCCTCTATGGTATGCTTAGTTAGTAGGGTTCTGATTTTAGGATTACAGAAAAAAAAACTTATTTTACGTATGACAAACCACATCTTAAAAATCTTTTCTAATCAAAATCCCTAAGACGCCTACATCATAGATATTGTAACATTGAATACTTTTTATAGCCTAAAAATCCAGGCCCTCCTATTATTATTGCTTTCCATCTTACAGTATTCCCTGATTCGGACTGCCGTATATTCTACCGTATTTTCCAGATTTCATGAACTGTTCTACAACCATGTCTTCTACGGGTAGTGTTCCTGTTGGTGCCAAAATGTCACAGTCGCCACCCGACAAATGGGACATGGAGGAGGTGTTGCGCTGTTTGCTGAACGCATCGGCCGACAAGCTCAGGGACGCGGAGTGGAGTCCTGTCATGGAGTTTGCCGACTTCCCCTGGGTAGGGGGGTTGTGGCCGTTTTGGCACAACTTATAATTTCAACTGGAATACAATGAAAAGAATTGCCAAAACTGCCAAAAATGGAGCAAACAATTAACAGCAAGATGAGTCCAATAATCTCCTCCCAATCAGGGTTGTGACGGGTGATCGAAACCTGGCCCGAAACGAGGATTTTTAGGTCGACCCTATCCGAAACCCGATTTTTTGGACGATTTTTTATCCATCTGTAGTGCGAATATACTTATCATTTTCCTAGAAAAAGCACCTATCATTGGCCTATTATGGAAAAAGTAATGGCCAAAATACTGTCATTGTAATTCGGAAAACATTCATTTCAGAGCGAATTTTCATATATAACTGTTTAAAAAATATTAACAAAAAGTGACTGCGAACTTTCGGATTAGTTGTTACCAACTTAATCTTTTTCATTATTAAATGAAAATGATTTTTTCATAATTCTATATATTTAGGTCCCCATCATTGATGGTGATTTCCTTGAGCAAAGCGTCAACGGTGTCCTGAAACAAGGCAATTTCAAAGTGGGTTACAACTGGTAACAGGATCTAAATTTATTTGGGTTTATATAATGGATCATTTCCCCTAAATTATTTTCCAAAATATCCTCTAATAATATCATATAAATCCCATAATATGCTGAAATTTCCCACTTCAGCGAACCCAATTGTTGGTCGGCAGCAACATGGACGAGGCCATCTATTTCATTGTCTACCAGTTGGCCGACGTTTTTCCTCCGTCCGAATTTTTTGATAAAAAGTCGGTTTTTAGGGTATCATAATAAAATATTACTTCCAAAAGGTCGCAAACTAGAGAAATGAACCATCATATTGTCCGTTTTCCGGAATACATTTTATATGGCCATATATGACTAATTGGGGGGGGGGTTGGGCTCATTTTGAACTATAATAACAAGTTGTAGCGTTTTACACCACCTAATAATAAAAATATTTTTTGGGCCCAAAGGGTATCTGGGAATTAGCAGGGGGCTATATGGTACATTACTTTGTGATAATTTATTTTGTTTTGGAGAATCCTGGGACTCCAATATCCCTTACCGAGGAATTTTGCCTCCAAATCCTCGGATTTTTCAGAAATTCGTCAAAATTTTATTGGCATTTTTTCTGTGTAGAGAGTTTATTGGAAGTCGGGAGGTGTGGCTGAAGAGCATCTCCAACCTGTTGCCGCGGCACATCCTCAAGGCCTCATTGGCACTGCAGTCGGTGGTGCACCAGTACGAGCCGGACGCCATGATGCCAATCCCGTCATGGCAATGGGTGGACAGGTAGGGGGGCCAAGAAAATTCGCCAAATTCGGAAGAAAAATTAGACCAATTTTCCCATAAAATCGGGACCAAAATCAAAATGTGCTCAACAAAAACCAAGATTGCACTTGATGGCCAGCAGGCCACTGGTGGTATACCATGGTGTTGATCTGATTGGGCTTCGGTTCAAAAATCAGCAAGAATGCATAATCAATCATACGCGAACCATCCGGACCCATGAATCAAGAAAGGATTGGGTGGGGGGAAGAAGATGATGGATATCCCCTTAATTACATGTAGCCAGAATCAGGCCATATAGAACGTGTCGTTCAATTAAAGACCCATTCTTTAAACAAAAACTCCATTTTCGAGAACCAAGCTTGTGGTTCAAGAACCAAGGTTCCCTGGATTTTGCAAAAATATTGCCTTTAAAACTATTTATTATTAAAAAACACTATCGCAGGGATTGCATACTATCAATTTATCATTTATCACGGTCAATTTGGACATTTTTGACCTCTTCTCTTCCCAATAGTTTGGACAAAATGCTCGGCGACTTCCTGTTCACCTGCAATGTCAACGAGTTTGCGCTTGCCCATGCCGGTTTCGGTGCCCCCACCTACTACTACATGTTCTCCCATCGGGCCTCCCAACAGACATGGCCTGCATGGATGGGTAATTTTTTTAGAAATTGTGTCGGTTTGAAAACGTTTTCCATTAATTTCGAAAATCTAACTAGCAGAGGCCAATTATCGTAACTACTCGTGTCAGCCTACACAGCCTCATCTACGAAGATGATCTTGGTGTCAGAATAAAGCAATTTCCATTTCAATAAATGTTATGGCCAATAATCACTTGTCTTGGCCAATGTTCCGGAAATTTTATTTATTTTCCCTATTTTCTTTGCACTGAGCCAATTCAATTATTTTAGACTTTTTTTGTAGTCTTTTTGCACAATTTCTGTTAGTGAACAGTGAGTGATCTCTAATTTTCTTTCCTTGGTAGGATTTCCATCGGCAGGTGGTAAATAGAAATAATGTTCTATTATTTTTCCTAATTGCAGGTGTCCTCCATGGCTATGAGATCAACTTCATCTTTGGCGAGCCGTACAATCGACACCAGTTCAACTACACTCGGGAGGAACGGGAGCTGAGTTCCCGGTTCATGGGGTGGTGTTGATCTCGAATCGATTGATTTGTTGATGATTTGATCTTTGATTCCTTAGATTCTGGGCCAATTTTGCGCGAACCGGAGACCCGAACCGAAACCCGGACGGTTCCTACACCGGTTAGTATTTCTATTATATGGCCTATGGCAATCTGAATTAAATTTTTCACATAATTTGAATTTCTAGAAGCTTCCATTTTTCATTTCTGGATTGATTTATTGTTGTTTTATCACTGTTATTAGTTTTTTTTGGGCCAATTTTGCAGAAAATAGAGGATGAAAGTTAGAAAATTTTGAGTATTAAAGAATGGATCTTGATTAATCGGTCCTAGATTTTCCAGCCTAAAGAGGGTTATTGGGCCAATTTTTAACTAAAAAATAAAAATAAATAAGCCTATCGAATTCAATCAGTGCCTCAATAAATACTACAGTGCTAAAAGATTTAAGTTTTTGAAAAAATTAAAAACTTGAAATCTGCCTTTCTTTTATGAAACATAGGAGATAATGTTCCATGGATTCTATTAGCCTGCAAGTTTCATAAAGTTCACCGTCCAATTTTACAAAGTTTCGTTTGGCCAACTTGAATTTGAATTTTAAAAAATGCTTGCGAACGAAAAATTCTGAAAAAAAGGAAGGCCAAAAAGCATTCAAACTTTCATGAACACCTCTCAAGTTTGGAATTCTCTGATGAATGGCTTCAATGTGATTTTTTTATTTTGAGCGGACACTTGGCCACTCTACAACCCCAAAACCATGGAGTTCATGAACCTCACCGTGGAGTCGGACTACACCCGGCGGAGCGCCAGAAGGATTGGCACGGGTCCGCGCCGGAAACAGTGCCAGTTCTGGAAGCACATTGTGCCCAAACTGCTCTCTGTCTCCGGTGGGTGATAAAGTTGATCATATTTGATAAATGTGATAATGGGGGATGAAGCTGATCATGGGAACAGCCAAATGGTCGTAGCTCCATGGATTCGTCTAAACACCAAAATCTTTTAACCAGGCAAAAGCCAGGATTTGTCTAATATGTGTCATGATTTTGTCATGATAACACAACAATCAAGCTTCCTCTAGTAGGACATATTCGGATCTAATAAATGTCCATATCCATAGTCCTTGGGATTAAATCATTGTTGGATGGTATATGATAAGAACATAAGTGATCTAATAGACATTATTGGGTCACCAATCGCCAACCTACTCATCAGCTTATAGGCGCAATCTCGAAAAAGTATCTTTTTGACAAAACACAGAGCAAATAAATGAGGCTTAAGCCCTTCGGAATGAAATAGTATTAGCTAATATAAAAAAAATTTCGGCCATAACTTATATTGTTATATGTCAATTCAAATGAGTTTTTTGGCATATGACATCAAGATCTTAGAATCAGTTGGTCATAAAAAATGCACCATTTAGTACTTGTGCGAATGTAACTCCCCAAGGGATGAATAAAAAAAATATACAAATTTGGTAAATGTTACTCCTATTTCTGTCTACATTTTTGCTTTTTACAGAATTTTTCGTTGCTTTTTACAGAATTTTTCAAAAATATCGAGAACAAATCCCGCAAGTGGCCTAGTTCAATTTGGATAAACCGGTTTTCGAGCATAAAGCCAAGTTTTAAATAGTAAATCCGGTTCTTGTGGCCTAGCTCATTCTGTATCAAAAACCGCATCTCAATTGTACTGGTAATCTATACGCTGTTATCCGATTATACAGAGAGTACATATTTCGAGATGCTCCCCACCCGTTCAGCGGACATGGGCGAGTCGTATGTGCGCTGGAAGCAGCATATGGACCGCTGGGAGCAGGAGTACATCGGGGACTGGGAGGCGGCCATGAGCCGCTGGGGGGCCTATCAGACCTATCGGGACCGGGACACCAATCGCCAGTTCCTTTGGGGCGATCAGCGGATCAACGATGGTGATCAGTGTTCGGGAGGAAAGAAGGAGGAGACGACTCCGTGATCAGAGGACCGGTGGGGCGTTCTTGATCACTTTGGATCACTGTGATGATGTATTCCATTTTTATTTTCCATTCATTTTGGTACAAATTTTTGAGCCTTTACCCTGTAATTAATAAAGCTGGGAATTTTACATACCCAAGAAATAAATTTTTACATTTCACAAAAAAAGGCTTTGCTTTTATCGACCAGTCTGAATGATAGGTTTGAAAAAAATTGGACCATTGTCTGCAGAATGGACTTAGTAGTTTCAACTACTAAGGACTTGCACTTGAGGACACGATATTTGGGGATCCGACAATTGAGGACCCAATACTTAAAATTCGAATTAAATGAAATTTTTATAGGTATGTTATATCAAGCTCGGTGTCGAAAGATTTTCACATCTTTTGANAAAGCTGGGAATTTTACATACCCAAGAAATAAATTTTTACATTTCACAAAAAAAGGCTTTGCTTTTATCGACCAGTCTGAATGATAGGTTTGAAAAAAATTGGACCATTGTCTGCAGAATGGACTTAGTAGTTTCAACTACTAAGGACTTGCACTTGAGGACACGATATTTGGGGATCCGACAATTGAGGACCCAATACTTAAAATTCGAATTAAATGAAATTTTTATAGGTATGTTATATCAAGCTCGGTGTCGAAAGATTTTCACATCTTTTGAAAATCGAGATTGTTTTTTAGAGTTTTTTTCGTAAAAGAGTTGTGTTCGGAAATAAAGAGTCGGATTTGGTGATCCTCAACTGTCGAGTCTCAAGTGTCGCATCAAAAGTTGGAAGTGACAGTAAAACAAATTATTTTTTCCTGAAATATTTGTTTCGAAAAATGCAATTTTTTCTAAATTTTCGGATGATGCCTCTGATCCAAGTGAACAGAAGGTGAAAAAGATTGGGTAATCCGTTGAAATAAATCGATCTGGGAGATCCATCAATTGTCTTCTTCATGCCGAGGTCACTTTGTCATCGATTCCTCTGCTTCTGATCACCGCATAATCCGCATGAGAAAGCGCACTGATCGGCCATGAACTCGGGTGCGGTCCTGCAAACGGAAGCGCTTTGCAGAACCCATCCTAAACGGGAAGAAAATCGACGCGATTATTCCCCATCGATGAATGCGCAAGCTGACTTGCGCAATCCCGGCGTTTGTCGACACAATTCTCGGCGTCATTTTTCTTCAAATGTTGTTGTTGTTGTTCGTTCCGTTGCTGCATCATTGATGGACCTGGTCCAGATTCGGCCATTTTGTGAAGGCGAGATCCTGAATTTTTCTTTTCTTAATGGCCCATGATATATGATTTCTGCTCTTTTCTGATCTATATATGTAATAAGTTCCTGATCAGAAGCGGATCCAATATCAATGATTAAGTGAGTGATCCATTGATCCTCGCTGAACTGATGCTGAACTAACCCATGATCAGAAATGGTCTAATACCAATGATCAATAGCTTTTTACCCATCTGAATTGGACCTAATAAAATTTAAATTTCTATTTTCATCCAAAAAGCCAATATTTTGACGAAAATTTTTCCGAATGATCAATTTGGAGTCCAAATTCAATTTGGAGTCCAATTTGGAGATTTGGACTCCGTTTGCGCGGACCCACCCGATGCCCTTCTGCGATTGCCCGAAACCCTCCGTGTGGTCCGCGCTCTCCGGATGATAGCGTCCGCAACCACCTTGACCCCGGCCCAGGTCTCGGTCGCGGTGGGGATTAGCTGGCTCTCTTCCAGGATGAAGCCGTCCCAATCTGATTGAAGTGATCAATGATAATGATTGATCATGGTGGCTGGTTCCCTGGACCAGGATTTAATGTTATTGTTAATGATTAGGATGGAATATAAGATGCCTTATACGGAAATTTGTAAGGGCTGATCAGCCAGCCGAGATACTTATGTTGATAGGAGTTGATCAGAGCTGATAATGAGGATCATATATGGGCTAATTTATAATTTTTCTGGTCCCGCACTTCGCTCGTCCGGCCTCAACTCCAGCAAGTAGACAAATTTGATTTTGGCACTTTCCTTGGCCCAGTCCTCGCTGCCGCCCGAGGCCGGATATCTTAATTTTTTTTTTAAAATTCGGGAAAATATCTGTTCCAAACGGGATTTTTGAGGGCTCATTTGTATGTCTCTAGTCATTTTTTCAATCAGGGTAAATAATATTTTACAATGTGTCCGCTCCGCTGCCAATGACATATTTGGTGCCGTACAACTTGGCCAATGCAGCGGTTGCTCGTTGGCCCACCGAATACAGATCCTGCACGTCCCCTGGATAGCTGTCCCTGAAAAGATTGGTGCATAAAATTTCCATTTAAAAATTGATATATTATGGCCATAAACCTCCTGATCAATGATGATCAATCAAGCAAGCTCTTATGGCCATAAAAGGGATATGGATCGACAATTGGATTAAACGGTGAATCACTTTTGCGGTCATATGGAATGATGAATTAATCCAATTCAATTTTGTGGCCACTACATATAAATCCTAATCATTGATCACCTTTTGTGGCCATATGGGTGGATCCAGATCTGGGAGTAGGTGTGCAGGGTGATGAACCCGTCGATGCGGCCCCGGTACCGGTTGGACAGCACCGCATCGCGCACAGACCTTGGGTGTGGGTACTGTCTCTGGCGAAAATATTACCGTAATCTTTTTGGGTTGCTCATTACTAGGGTGAAAAGTTTTAGGGAATTCCGGAAACGCTCAGAAACGCGTTTTTAGACATATTTAAACGTATTTTGATGAACTTTTTTTTCCCTATTTTCCCTATTTCTATAAGCGCGGCTAAATTTTTCCCTATTTCGCCATTTTTTCCCTATTTATCCCTATTTTGGCTTATTTTTTAAGAAATTCTTCACAAAAATGCAATAAAAACCGAAAATTTTAGATTTTTTGGAAAAAAAATTTTAGTTTTTTCCGAAATTTTTGGAAAATTTTTAGTTTTTCCCAAAATTTTGGGATAATTTTTAGTTTTTTATTCAAATTTTTTCGCAATTTTTTTGAAAAAATTTCGAAATTTTTTTTAAATATTTTTTTGTGAATCTTCAATTTTTCTAATGAAAACATCTCAAGATTTGGTTAAATTGGTTTTAAAAAGGCTTAATATTCTTTTTAAACAAAATTTTTGAATTTTTAGGTCATATTTTGGGGAAAAAATTTCCCTATTTTTTCCTATTTTCGCTAGATAGCTCCCTATTTTCTCCCTATTTGGGCCCTTTTTTGCCCCCTAATAGGTCCCTATTTTGGCTTAAGAGAATTCCCTAAAACTTTTCACCCTACTCATTACCTAGCAGATGATAATAAAGTGATATCGGGAGTTTATTTGAAAAAAATTCATTTATGAGTCTGTGAAAGGAAAATTTTCTTTTGCCAAAATTGAACTCTTTTTTATACCTGGTTTCGGGTTCTGAGAATGCCACAGAGCCCTGGTAAATCTCGGAGCACGGATCATCACTGGAACCGCTTTCTTGAAGAAAAAAAAATTACCAAGGCTTCATACCTTTTCATTCAGGGTTACTAGAGGAGTTGCTGACAAGTGAGGTATTTTTGGAGGTTTTTTGGGGGATTTCGCCATTTTATTATTTACTCTCTAAACCTCCAGAAGTCCTTATTGGAGATTTTCCATGTGTTTTTTTCGCACCTTTGAAGTGAAAGTCGAAGTTGCGGTTCAGGTCGACGCCCCTGCAACACCGGTTTCGGCCCCATTGGTCCCGAACGCATTGGGTGCCAGAACGGTTTTTGCGCCACAGACGCACCTGTTTCCGGGTGAACTGGTGAGATTGGTCATCTGGCCCTGATCCAAGCGAGTTCAAACCACATCATGTGAAATGTGATCTCTGATCTCATTTGATGAGTCGGATCCTGTTCTGCTGATCTGTTCCCTTGTTCCTAATCTGAGCTGGTTCTACTTCTGATCATGCTTTGACCATAAAAACGGATCCTCATCTGCTCTTGATTTTTAATCTGCTTGATGACTGATTCTATATGGGTGTTTGCTCTGATTTTGAATTGATACCGATCTTGAGGGAGGGATATGCTAAAAGGACGCATTTTATGATCTAACCATATGTAGAATCAGATCTTAACTAGGGTAGCACGGAACCGGGACCGAGACCGGGACCGGTCCGGGACTCCCGGTCACCCCGGGACCAGAGTCCCGGTTCCGATTCCGGTTTTTAAAAACCGGGATTTCCCGGTTCCGGTTTTTGAGGCCGGGACTACCGGGACTGAAAATGCACCCCTAAGAATGGCATTTTTGCCAAAAATTTCAACAAAATATGAGGTTAAATTGATGAAAATTCCTTAAAAACCTGATTTTTTCTGTCCTAAAATGCAAAATTTTCCTGCCCCTCCCCCTCCAATTATTATCAATTTGATATTCTTTCTACATACTTTTTATATATGTATACCTACCTATCTCCTTATCGTCCTCTTCTTCTTCTCTCTTTAATTTTTTAAATTAAAGAAAATTATGCGTATTTTTTTTTAGATATACAAGGTGTAATTTCTTACTAAAATAAATCTTCTAAGGAATCGAATTTGAAAATTTTCATGGGCGAATAAAAAAATTTATTGCCTTTGGATTCTTCATAGTCAGATTTTTGTTAGATTTGTTATGATTTTCGATCTCTGTCATTATTATTTTTCCTGATTTTTGAATTTTCAAAAAAATGTGAAAATTCCAATTTTACACTGAAATTTTTCAGACTAAAAAATTGGGTATAATTTTCTACATATTTTTTAAATATTTTTTTGTTTAAAAAAATTTGTTAAAAAATTTGATTTTTTTAAATTTTTGGTCTAAAGGCTGGTCCCGGTCAGTCCCGGTCAGTCCCGGTCTCGGTCCCGGTTTAAAATCTGGTCCCGATCCCGGTTTTCCTAGTCCCGGTCAGTCCCGGTCTCGGTTTTTATGAAAAGTCCCGGTTCCGTGCTACCCTAATCTTAACCAAAAATTCCTGGCTATAAATTACTGATCGAAAATTTCTGATCCAAACTAACACTATATTCCTATACGCTAATAGACCTAACATTTGGATGTGTTGAAGATCGCGTGAACTCGTAGCCATCAGGGTTCAGCAAGGGCACGATGATCCAGGTGAGTTCGTCTACCAACCGGGTGATGTCACTGTCTTTGCCGTAACGCGAAGTCAACTTACGTGAGGAGGGGGATGGGGTAAATTTAAGGCGAACCCNAATTTTTAGGTCATATTTTGGGGAAAAAATTTCCCTATTTTTTCCTATTTTCGCTAGATAGCTCCCTATTTTCTCCCTATTTGGGCCCTTTTTTGCCCCCTAATAGGTCCCTATTTTGGCTTAAGAGAATTCCCTAAAACTTTTCACCCTACTCATTACCTAGCAGATGATAATAAAGTGATATCGGGAGTTTATTTGAAAAAAATTCATTTATGAGTCTGTGAAAGGAAAATTTTCTTTTGCCAAAATTGAACTCTTTTTTATACCTGGTTTCGGGTTCTGAGAATGCCACAGAGCCCTGGTAAATCTCGGAGCACGGATCATCACTGGAACCGCTTTCTTGATGAAAAAAAATTACCAAGGCTTCATACCTTTTCATTCAGGGTTACTAGAGGAGTTGCTGACAAGTGAGGTACATATTTTTTTGGGGGGATTTCGCCATTTTATTATTTACTCTTTAAACCTTCAGAAGTCCTTATTGGAGATTTTCCATGTGTTTTTTCGCACCTTTGAAGTGGAAATCGAAGTTGCGGTTCAGGTCGACGCCCCTGCAACACCGGTTGCGGCCCCATTGGTCCCGAACGCATTGGGTGCCAGAACGGTTTTTGCGCCACAGACGGACCTGTTTCCGGGTGAACTGATGAGAGTGGTCATCTGGCCCTGATCCAAGCGAGTTCAAACCACATCATGTGAAATATGATCTCTGATCTCATTTGATGAGTCGGATCCTGTTCTGCTGATCTGTTCCCTTGTTCCTAATCTGATGAGCTGGTTCTACTTCTGATCATGCTTTGATCATAAAAACGGATCCTCATCTGCTCTTGATTTTTAATCTGCTTGATGACTGATTCTACATGGGTGTTTGCTCTGATTTTGAATTGATACCGATCTTGAGGGAGGGATATGCTAAAAGGACGCATTTTATGATCTAACCATAGAATCAGATCTTAACCAAAAATTCCTGGCTATAAATTCCTGATCGAAAATTTCTGATCCAAACTAACACTATATTCCTATACGCTAATAGACCTAACATTTGGATGTGTTGAAGATCGCGTGAACTCGTAGCCATCAGGGTTCAACAAGGGCACGATGATCCAGGTGAGTTCGTCTACCAGCCGGGTGATGTCACTGTCTTTGCCGTAACGCGAAGTCAACTTACGTGAGGAGGGGGATGGGGTAAATTTAAGGCGAACCCCCCCTCCTCTATCACCACCCAGATTTTCGGGACAGAAATTCGGAGTTTTCAAGAAAAAAAAATCAAAAGTCAGGGTATTTTTCCCGTCTCTGACTTTTTGGGGCTCATCCCCGTCCCCGACATCCCCGATCCCCGATTTTTTTCAAAATCCCCGTCCCCCTAGTTTGTATATCGATTATGGGAGTAAAATATATCTCTCCAGGGAAGAGAGAGGGACAGAATTGCTGCCATCTAGCAAAAAGTGCCATATAAGTATAATTTCTAAAAATTTTGGCCCCAAATGTCATTATTTTGGAAGCAACTGATCAGTGACCACCTGTTGGATGAAGTACAGTGCGGTGTGAGGGGCAGCCCACTGATAAGGGAATTATGTTTCGACGCGATCTTTTTTATTGGAATTGCTATACAGTACTCACCTCCCGGGCATGGATGCCGCCGTCGATCCAGAAGGCGCGCTTGCGAAAGCCACGAGTGCCAATCTGAAATAATTCAGATTCAGATCAAGAATCAAGATTACTTTTTTTAATAAATACCTAAAAACTGGGGGATTTTTCAAAGGAAAATTATTCAAAAGTCGTTCTATGGATCTATGGTCATAGAGATTTGTGAACATATATTAAGCTTTAGAGTCTATTTGATCCACCAAAAATTTCATAAAAATTCCACCTCGAGCCCTTCAATGGCTCGGCCCTCGTGTGTTTTGCCGATGGAGATGAATTGGACAAGTTTTGGATGCTTTCGTGCCAATGCCCGCATCCAGGCCACCATTTGGGCGTAAGAATTGTCTTA
>LDKF01000515.1:21292-64551 GCA_001026735.1 Rotylenchulus reniformis
TCTAGGTTTCGTTTGAAGCGAGTTCTAGCCTCGGGACTCTAACGTACCGGAACTCTAATGATCCAGTCCGCGGATTTCGCACTGTGGCCTGGCACTCGACCCAGCACGAGCGGCTCATCCTCCCTCGCTGGCATTTGCACTTTTCTACTAACCACCAGCGTTTTCGTGTTCCAGGATTTTTCAATCTATTCAGTTCCTGTTCTGTTCTCAAAATTTGGAACAGAATAGAACAGGAACTTAACTAGGAACAGACAAATCTGTTCCTAATCTGTTCCAATAGTTTTTTTACTTTAAATTTTTCTGAAATTCCTTTGCCTAACTCATTAAGATCAATTTTAAAAATAAAATTTTGAAATTTTTATTTTTAGAAAAATTTCAAATTAAAAATGAAATAAAAATTCTTAATTGGGTAAATTTTAAAGAAATTTTTAAAAATTTAAGAAGTCGGTGCAGGTTGACCATCTCCAAATACGAAAACCCGGCGCCGATCATAAAAAAACCCGGAAAATTTTTTATAAAATCCCGGAAAAAACCCTGTGCACAATACACTTGTGAACAAATGAACAACAAAACAAACGCTTGTGAACAATCGAAACCGGGATTAAGTTTGATAGAGACCAGAGAAAGCTTAAGGGGTGCCGGCGGTCCCGATAGGGACCGCCGGGAAAATTTTTTTTTGAAAATTTTGGCCCTTTTCTTAAGAAATTTACATAATTAATTTTTTTAAAATTTTGAAATTTCACTATATTAGGTGGTGGCGGCGGTCCCGACAGGGGCCGCCGAGAAAATTTTTGGAAAAAAAATGTTCTCTTTCATGAGAAAATTGACCATTTTTGGGGCAACCATTTTTTTGAAGAAAGATGTTGAAAATTTTTTAGATAATTAAGGAGAATCAAAAATCCGAGTTTTTCCCAAAAATTTCGACCTTTTAGAGAATCAGCAGAAATTTTGCATAACTTTGTCTTTCATATTTTGGTCTAACGGGTATAAAAAAACTTTTCTGGGACTGTTATTTTATTTTTGCACTTTAGGCTGAATTGACAAACCAGCACGGAAAATAAGGTCCTTACCATGATTTTACCATGATTTTCTTAGTTACACATGATTTTGATTTTTTTCCAACAATTATTGGGATTTTTACCAAAATTTTCAATTTGCTTAAGGGAAAAGCTTTAAATGCTCGAAATTTTCTCCGGCGGCCCCTATCGGGATCACCGACATCTCTTGAAATTACTTCGGAAACTTTTTTTGGAAAGATGGTCAATTTTGAAAACCCATAAATTTAACAGGGGGACCCTTTTCATTTGAAAACCAAAAAAATATTTTTTTCCATTTTTTACTTTTTTAACTAATTTTAGGGCAAGAATTGCAAAAAAAAACAAAAAAATGTTAAATTGTCTATTTTTCCAAAAAGGGGG
The DNA here is from genome assembly GCA_001026735.1 of Rotylenchulus reniformis. Classification (NCBI taxonomy): domain Eukaryota; kingdom Metazoa; phylum Nematoda; class Chromadorea; order Rhabditida; family Hoplolaimidae; genus Rotylenchulus; species Rotylenchulus reniformis. The sequence continues at coordinate 22,711 of LDKF01000515.1, forward strand.
GACCCTTTTAGTGGGTTTTCAAAATTGACCGTCTTTCCACTATATTTTAAATATATTTTTTAAGGGTTATAAATAATTCAAAAAAATCCATTTCAAGCTGACGCTTTGGAAATCGGAGTTAGAATAAGAGATTAGGCGATTGTGATTCTCTGCCGGGGTAAGCTGTTAGGATGGTGCTAATAAGTAGGGTTGATCGGGACCGGGATTTTTGGCAAAAACTGGGACCGGGACTGACCGGGACAAGGAAAATCGGACCGGGACCAAGTTTTTCAACCGGGACCGGGACCGGGACTGGCCTTTTCAAAAATTAAAATTTTTTAAAGCCAAAAAAATTCAAAAATTTTAATAAATTAAAAAAAACCTTTAAAAATATGTAGAAAATTATTATAAATTTATAGCCTTAATGGTTGTATAATTTTTATATAATCCAATTACCTCGAAAAATTTGATCAATTTTTACTGGTTTTTTTTGGAAAACCATTGTGATATGGGATACCGGCGGCCCCGACAAGGATCGCCGGGGAAAAATTTGAAAATTTGGACCCTTTTCTTAAGAAATTTGGTTGATTTTTTTGGCCAAAATAGGGCCATGATTTTTGCGAAATGCATAAATCTGTTCAATTCAATTTTTAGTTTATGGAGTATTTAAATCATAGTGAAATTTTTTTCTTTATTACGTCTACTATAAACATTGGTTATTGGTTTGGAATTTGGATATGGTTAGCATGGAATTCGGAGTGGGTGAAAGAAAAATGGTGAAAATGAATTTCGGTTGTAATATATTGACATTTTAGGACAAAATTTTTAATTTTTTTAGGAAAATTTCACCATTAAGACTTAAATTTTTCACTAAAATTTTTAAATTTCACCAAAAATGCTATTCTTAGGGGTGCATTATCAGTCCTGGTCAGTCCCGGCTCTGAAAATCGGGACCGGGATTTCCTGATTATTGAAAACCGGGATCAGAACCGGGACTCTGGTCCCGTGGCGACCGGGAATCACGACCCGATCCCGATCCCGCTCAACCCTACTAATAAGTCGTTTTTTTCAAATACATATACAATATCATACTGTCATCTAAAAAATATCAAAACTCAAAACATCCTTTAAAACCTTTTTTAAACCAAGAAAGCCCAAAATTATAAAAGCTAAAATTGTGCAGTAGCACTCTACTTTTTGGTCTTTTTAGTTTTTCGGCCTCGAAACCCATATTAGCGATATGTTCGAAAAATTTCTAACTTTTTTGTCGGAAATTCGGAAAGTTGAAAGATCCAAAAACATAAAGTTCTGCATCTCTTACTTTTTATAATTTTGGACTTCCCAGATCTAAAAAAGTTTTTTAAAGTGTGTTTGTTTTTTAATAATATTTTTAAATAACGACCGTACGGATAACTTTTGAATTATTTAAATGCAAGTGTAATAATATGTTAGATGTATAATTTCTCATTTGTAACCTCAATGTCATTGTCCCATTCACAGGAAAAGAAAACATCACCAGTCACATTGTCGCATTGATTTAAGTGTGAACGATAACCTCCCACCATGCATTTGATCAATGTGCTGAAGTGCGAAAAGGAACGTTTGAAGTGCCAACCGCCTTAACTCAGCTTAAAAGCAACTTCGAAAAAATTTTTAGCGTCAAGAGATAGAGCATAAAATTAGCGGATGACCGGTTTTGGATTTGACACTGAACCGGTCATGATCAGAAACCGAAAAGGTCATGACCGGAATGTGCCAAACATTGATTTTTTATTTGAAATTGATTTTTTCGCACGAATTCCCTAAATGTCTTTGTCTCCAACGCACTCTCTCGTTTCTCTGACCTTCTCTTCCACACTTTCACTTTTTCTGTCAATCCTTCGTTCCGCTCTATCTCCCCCAATTTTTGTTTTCATATTTTTTTCTCTAAATCTATTAAAATGCGCGTCAGAAAAATATGGAAATCCCTTCAAGTTATATATTTTTGAAGCGATTTTGTGCAATATAAATTTTCCATAAGCTGTTCATCCTGGGTCAGCTCAATAGAACCCAACTCACTAGAAAACTTACCTTCCCATAAAACTTTTTTTAGACACTGCTATGCCAAAACTATAAAAAGTAGAAATATGTAGAATTTTAAGACCCCACTTTTGGCTTTTTTGGTTTTCGAATTTCCCTGAAAAATTCTGAAATTTTTGAAATTTTCGAAAAAACGCAAAAAATCGAAGTTTTTTTTGAAAAATTTCAAATTTTTTCTGGGAAATTCGAATAACCAAAAAAACCAAAAGTGGTGTCTTAAAATTCTAAATCTTTTTCTTTTATCATGTTTGTGGGTTATACCAAACACAAAAAAGTTTTTTGGGCGAAGGGAAGTTTCTGGGTTCTAATCAGTGGTGGGAACTCGTACTCGTACCTCGTACTCGTATCGTACTCATACTACGAGTACGAGTACGAAGTACGAGGGGTCCGAAAGGGTCGGTACGAGTACGAAGTACGAAATACGAGGGCTCAAAAATCGTGGTACGAAGTACGAGTACGAGTACGACCAAAATGCAAAATTCCCACCACTGGCTTCTAATGAGTTGGGTTCTATTTATTGTAGACGTTCATACGTGTACTTTTTTACAATTAACATATTAAAAAAATCGCTTCGAAAAATTATAGGCTCAAAAGAGGAAGTCAGATTTCTACATTTTTCTGACGTGCATTGTCTTAAACTAGAGTTAGATCACGTTCCGTAGTACGCACACACGAACTTCATGAAGTACGTTGAATATTATACTGGTTTTTTAGCGACACATGCTAACTCACATACAAGTTTTTCACATCGTTTACCCCCTGCCTACTGGTAAGTGACACTGGTACGTGTTTTCCTAAATGTCAACTCTAGTTAAAACCAGGGATGCCATTTGTCCTGATTTATTAGATTTGTTCTGATTTTCGAATTTTGTCCTTATTTTGTCCCATCAGATTTTTATAAAAATTTCTCAACAAAATGGTCAATTTCTTATGGAAAAATTACCTCAATTTGAAAAATTTCTCCGGTGGCCCCTATCGAGGCCGCCGACATCCCTAACCCGGAAATATTTCAGGAATCGATGAGTGTTGCTGAAAATCTTTTTGGTGCCCTTCTGGTCCATCAACAATTGCAAAAAGTTCCAATTCAAAAAATTGACACACTTGCTTTTTGGAAAAGCTAAGTCTTTTTAATTTTTTTATAAATATAAACATTTGTAAATGTTTAAATATTATTTCTATTTTTTGACTTCGATTTAAAATTGATCTAGGCTATTATTTTTTTGATCACTTTGTTCAGCTGACCTGACCGGAATATTGGTTCATTGGTCAGGTCATTTTGGATAACTGAAATTTTCGGTCAGGTCAAGTCAGGTCATCGACCGAAAAACACCGATCATCCAAACACTCATCCGGATGGCCCAAAAAAAGTTATGGCCAAACTAATTACATTTTGCCAAACATGTGATATTTTTGGCCATAAATTTTTTGTAAATGACCGATTCAAATTAGCCTATTTTGTAGCTTATATTTTAGCACTATCATTTGACATCAAGAATACTTCTCTAATAAGTTGCTTCTAAACAAAGTTATGGCCTTCGTGCACAAACGTCCTCTACCGGTTGATGTGTAGATAATGGCATTGTTTTTGGACAACTGCATCCAGTCCAAAACAATTAAAGTCATCATATTCATATCCAGTATAAATCTTCATGGGTACTCCGCAATTATTTCCTGGTTTGATCGACGGTTGACCTATATTTGAGTGAAGAATCAAACAATTCTGCATGTTAGGCGCTTATTGTTAGTCTCACAAGTCAGATTTGATGTGTAGATTTTTTTGATGTGTTTATTATTTATGATTATATAGAGTATTACAATTTTATGGATTTTACCTCTATCTATCAAAATATATTTTTTAAACTTTCCAGCGATATTACATTGCCATATACAGCGCCAACGATAATTTTCAAACCAACGGAGTCTTTTGCGGTTTTTTTTTGTGAAATAATTTTTGTAACTAATTTGTTCGAAAATTTTATGCAATTAGTAACAATGGTGGTTTTTTGATATCATATTAATGATTTTTATATGCAAATGCATTTTTTGCGGACTCAGAACAGCCTGAAATTCACATATTTGAGACTTTTAGTGTATATTTTGCATATTCCGCATAGGTATTTTGGACTCTTTTCAAATATTTTTGGACCATTTTTTGAAAAAAAGTATTAAGTCTTAAAATGGCGAAAATTTTATTTTAAGAAAAAAGTAAACTTCCGTTTCGATGATATTGCATGTAGAAAAAATAAGAAAAGGGTCTTCATTTTTGGGGAGAACAAATTTAATTTTTGGTACTTGTGTTTGTTTACAAAATGCGTTAAATAAGCAAATGATCACTTTAAATATAGAATTGATTTTTAAGCAAAATTTTTGCATTTTTAGATATTTTGCAAAATTTTGTACAAATTTTGTGCATAAGTATTTTGGAATTTTTAGGCATATTTTGCGCATATTTGGGGAATTTCTATGCATATAAATCACGCTCTAATCATTAGGGTCGTACGGTCATACATTTCTAGCAAAGTCATATTTTTCGAACTAAGAACGGCCTGAAAAGCATTTTTACCCCCTTCTAAAGTGGATTTCTAAGGTCATATTGTTGCATATTTGGACTTTTTAGGCCTATGGCATATGCTTTCATATTTGGGCATTTTTGGGCATATTTTGGTTTTTTAGGGCATATTTTGGCACTTTTTTGGTCATGTTTGCCATTGGGTTGGAACCCTACTAATCATAGTCCTTCTTGATAACATTCAAATAACAATGAAAAAAATATTGGGAGAGTTGCGGCATGTGGTGGGGACCCTCTCGGGAGCGAAATGTAGGACATAAAAGGTTCGGCATCCGGCGCAACTTGAACATGCGACCCTCCCTTACCGTAGGATGCTCTTACCCATTGAGCTACGTGGTCTCTCCCGGTACTTTATCCCGCTTCCTTCTAGCATCACAAATTCACTACAAGACCAACGAAGAAAAACTAATCGAATTCCAACAGCCGAAATCGGACATATTTAAGGACCGAGTTATGACATGAGTTCCTAAATTTCGAAGACCTTGTAGTGAAATTAAGATATTCTGAGACTATTACGGCGCTTTGTTAGGCATATAGAAGGACCAACTCTTTTAACAAATAAAATTGTGCGGAACTCCCAAGCTCCCAACAATGTATTTGTAACTAATCGGATTATAATTTAAGGTTTTTAAAAAATGGGAAATTTGACCAAGTCATCCCCTTTCATACAGACACAGACAAGGGCTACCCGACATTTGGGGACCAATCGCTATAACTCGGTTCAAATAGAACCTGGAGAAATCATTTTCTTATCAAAAAATAGACCAAAAAATTAAATATAAAATGAACCCAAGCCCGTTTTATTTGGCCCTGTACAAAAAAAAGTTATGGTTAAAATACTGCCAATTTGTCCGAAATTTGAAAAAGGTTCATATCTTTGCTTTATATGATTTGTTCTATTAAACCTTTTTTAAATTCCGTTAATAAAAAATGATGGCCCCTAGCACCGACGACCCAAGCATAGGGACGTGGAAAAAATATTTAAAAATCCATCTACTTACCAAACTATGACCGGTTCGCTTCATGGTACGATTTTCATAAGTATTTCATATAGGGGTCTACATGCCATTTTGTGGGTTCCGCATGAAATGTTTTTTTTCTAATTTCTAGGTGAATCTTAGTTTTTTTTTGACTGAAGTAGGTGAATTTTATGTAAGCGAAATTTGGCTTTTTGGCTATGAGTAGGCGAAATATGAGAGCGTCCTTTTTTTTCAATTTTCCAGAAAAAATGTATTTTTGGGCGAAAATTCAAATTTTGGTAAATCATCTGATTAACTTGGATAGTTTGATTTGAATAATTAAATAATTCCTTAAATATATTTTCACAATCTTCACCTGTTTTATATTTGAGCTGAAAACTTGCATTCTTTTTTGGATTGTTTAGGATTAAAAGTACTTCCGTAGCATGATCCTCTGCTTTTAATGATGGCATTTTGTCTCCAAAGTTACAGCAAATATGAGCACCTTTAATAAATTTGGAATTATAGAAGACTTTCAGGAACTTGGCAATGAGGGAAAAGAAGAAGGAATAGTCATCCCAATTTTGTATCATCCAAAAAGACTCATTAACAAGTTTTTAATCTAATTTGTAATCAAGAATTGCAAATTGTTGCACAATTCTTGGCAGTGATCCTCACCATTCCACTATAAAAAATAATTTGTTTTTAGCTATTCCATCATCGAGGCATTTAGTTACTGTAAAACCCCTATTATAACCCCCGGTGGTTATATTTTCAACCTCCCTCCAGCAGAGGGGGGCGTCTATTACAGGTGGTTGGGTTCAATTTATAGGGGGGATTATAATACAAGTTTTACGGTATCGCATTTTCACTTTTTGAACAAATGAGCCTACCGTATTTCCTCTAATATAAGACCTTGCTCTATTATAAGACCCTGCTCTAATATAAGACCCCCCTTTGAAGGGGTTTGAAAATTATAAGACCTTGCTCTAATATAAGACCCTGCCCTATTATAAGACCCATTTTGGTACTTTTCCAGTTTACCCCCTTGGAATTTTGTGATAATATTTTTCATGTCAAATTTAACCAATAATCTTATTGTTATAAAACATCAAGAGGTTTTAACATGTATTGAGTTCGAATCTGATTCAGCTTTGTTGTATGATTTCATCAAATCTATGATATTATGTTGTTATTTGACAATGTTTTGCATTAACAAAATTGGATGAAACGAAAAAGATGCAAAAAATCATAGCTTTGATGAAATCATATGATAAAATTTCAATCAGATTTGGACTCAACTCATGTGAAAATCCCTGACTACCTCTAACAGAATAAGAATGTTAGTTAAATTTAGAAAAAAAAAATTAAAAAAACTCCAGAGAGTGAGTGAAAAACTCCCATTTCTCTTTTGAACAGACAAAAGGGTAATCATTGGAGGTTTGAAATTCCTCTTTAAAAATTTCTTTTGAAATTTTTCAATATTTATAACCAGAAGATTGAACTCATCGAAACAGACGAAAAAATTCAATGAAGAATATTTGTCAGCGCTTCAAGATCTACGGATAGAATGTACGGAGAAGAATCGATCAGGAAAATCAACTCCGGGATTTTTTATCAGTCGTTAGATTTTTATAAGAGAAAATTAAATTTCCTTCAGGAAAAATTCGTGCAAAACTTAGAAGGAAACGATTAGATGGATCCAATCCCCTTGAAAGGGTTTGAAAATTATAAGACCCTGCTCTAAGAAGACCCTGCTCTATTATAAGACCCCCCTCTGAGGGGGTTTGAAAAATATAAGACCCTGGTCTTATATTAGAGCATTTACGGTATTTGCATTTTGGACAAACGAGTCAGCATCGATTGTGTCCATTGTGATACTCTTAGTATAGGCGGTTGTACGCGTACACATCATTTCCCCGCCGGTCGTTTCCCCGCCGCGCCAGAAAAATGATTATAACTTTTTTCAAATAAAACATAGAGAAGTGAATTTGGTGTCAAAAGATAGCTCTGAATGTCTTCTACAAGCTTGCAAAAACAACAATTCGATTTGGCCAAGTAGAAAATAAGTTATGGCCAGATCTCTAGCCAAAACCACGATTTTACGATTGAAATTGGCCATAACTTGTTTTCTGCTTGATCAAATCTGATAGTTGTTCTTTCAAGTTTATAGCAGACATTTAGGGCTATCATTTGACACCAAAATCACTTCTCTAGCTTTTACCAGAAAAAAGTTATAATCATTTTTCCACTGCGGCTGGGAAACGACCGGCGGGGAAATGATCTGTCTCGGGTTGTACGACATTTGCGGCCCCGACATTTGCTGCTATCGCTATATCTCGGTTAGAACCAAACTTAGAGAAATGGTTTTGGTGTCAAAAATTAGAGCAAAAAAATAGCTAAAAATTGGTCCCAAGCCCGCTCGAATTGGACAATTGTGAAAAAAGTTATGGCAAAATAACGATTTTGGCCAAATCCAAGGTATTTTACTTTTTTCGCAATAGACCAATTTGGGTGGGCATTGGTTCATTTTGTAGCTAATTTTTGCTCTATTTTTTGACACCAAATACATTTTTCTAGCTCCCATTTGAACCGAGTTATAGCGAATGGGCCGCAAGTGTCGGGGCCGCAAATGTCGGCACACCGTATAGGCAACTTCTTCTTCTCCCTAATCGCCCAATTTTGGCTCACAAATTTGAGATCTTTTTCTACTGTTCCAAAAAACTGCCCAAGGAGTTTTAAGCAATTATTCTGTTTTATTTATTTGCTGTTTAGTATTTACATAATTAATTCAGTTTTTTGAAACCCAATTTTGGCCATTTTACCTTTTTAGATCGTTTTTGCGATTTGCAAAAATTCATAACTCAGCTTAAAACAGGAGCATATGTTAGCTGAATTTTTTTTATCATATTTTTTAGTCAAAAAAAATAAAGGATTGAATAAAATGGAAAGGGTTTTAAAAACAGTCTGTAGTTCCTTAATCCGCACCTAGAAGGTATATCGTAAGTGCAAAAAAGTTATTAGTTATGGGTAATTCTCGATATATTATATTACAATAGTATATTACAATCCTGGGTTATGGACCTTTTGGTGCAATAGATGGATTAAGAAATTGATGGTTATCACCGTTTCTTTTAATTTCTCATCAGCAAAATGATTGTTGCTATACGTTACTATGCCTTTGAATTTGTAAGTAAAAGAAGAAATAGATAATAAATCTATTTTTGCGAAACATTATGTGTTTTTATTATCCTTTTTAATAATGATATGATAAATCTGATGCCAGATTTATCTATGATAGATTTATCATAGATAAATCTGGCTTAATTATAAAACAAAAAAATTTAATTATATTATTTATAAAACAGATTTATTATAGATTATTAAAAAACAATTCTCAAATAATTCTAGAATTGAAAAAAATCAAATTTTATATTCAGTTTTCGATTAATCTTCAATTATTACACATAAATGCTGTTTTATGGATTGTGGTATTGGTATATCACTAATTTTTCAAAATGAAAAATCTTTTTTTTCTCAACAGATTCATCTTTTGAAAATAGTATATTCCATCACATAGTAATTTAGATCATTTTCGTAGAATTGACTAATCAATGAATTCAATGGGGCAATTTCGGGATCCAATAAAAACTAGAATTTCATATATATATTATCATATCGTTCTACTCCTCAATCCAGTAAAAATCATCTCAATCTCATTATTTAATGCCATTTGATTATTACGAATAAATTAAAAAAAAAACCATTGGCGGTTTTGTCAGCTTTATGTTTGACTTCTAGCCATTCTTCACAAGGTATTGCGCATTTGAATCCATTGTTGATAAATTCTATCAAGAAGTGCGTGTTCGATACTCGAAACGGTTTTTTTATTTCTTGTGTGTTCTCCTGAAATATATGAATATGAACTATGATTTTAAACCAATTATGGAATCCTAATAATTTCAACTCATCAGACTCTAGAAACAAAATTTTCGCCCACGAATTTGGTTTACTTACAAGTTAACCCGAAAAACTCTCATCTGGGAAGTTAAAAACAACAAAAATTAGTACTTTTTAATATTTCTTTTTTAATTTAAAAGCTACATTAATCTATATTTTCTAATTTGCTAACTATAGTTTTCGATATTGTAATAGGGGCAACCAGAGAAATTTTAAAAATATAAAATTTTTAAATGAAAAATTGGCCATTTTTGAAGTAAATATCATTATAATTAATTCTAAAGAGTGAATTGGATGAAGGTGAATTATGTTTATCGGTATAAAATAAAAAATCTTATTTTTTCCAATTTCTTAGGCAATTTGATTTTTTTCTATCATTAGAAAAAACAGACCGTGAGTCAAAAATGCATATTTAGTTACTTAGGGTGTAAGTTTTGAGCCCTCTTCATAGAGGCATTTTAAAAAATTTTATAACTATGCTAATTTTCAACCAATTTTTTTACTCTCTTTTTTATATTGTAGCCCAATTTGTTCTCTTTCATTTTTATAAGAAAAATTAATCATAATCTATTCTTAAATTTTTTATAATTATTAGCACAAACCACAAACATCCCTAACTTTTTCTATGGCCTCCAAAAGGATCATTCCATAAAGATAGAAAAAATAAATCTGTAGAAAAAGATAGTACAAAACGCCCTCGTTAATGACGCTTAAAATAATTTTTGCAAAAATTAAAGTAACGAATAATATGAAATCGCAAAAAAATCCCTAAAAATTAGAGCATTTATTAGCAGCAAAATGAGAATCTCAGGTGTGAGGCCTTTCTTAATGAGTAAATCATTAGCATTTAATAGAATTGTCATTAAATAGGCCAAATAAATGAAAAATTCAATTCTTTATGCTATTCCTGTCATTTTTCGAAAGGAATAGATTTTTGGTAGGTTCGCTCAAAATCGACATTTGAAATAATCTCCGAGAAAAAACAATAGCAAAGTAAGAGAGCTCATTTTTTCCAAAAATTTTCTTAAGATTTTGCGCTATCAGAATACCATAAGATTGAATTTTCTAGCCTTTTATATTGTGGAGAAAATTCTGGTTAAATTAGACCACGTCTAAAATGAAAGCAATTTTATATTTTGCTTCTAACTCCTTAAATTTTGCGCCCTGATCTATGATTTTTTGCACAATAAATAAAAACATATTATGGTCATATTGGTAGAGATTCCGATAATTAATTGATTTATTTCAATTTTTAAAAATATTTTTTTCAATTTAGTGAGGAGTGCTCAAAACTTATGTGACACCCTAAGTATTATTTCACTGGAAAGGCTAAAATGTAATCGCCCACCCTCACATAAAGCTCGTTTTACACTAAAATTTCGAAATTAATTTATTCAGATAATCGTGTTCGATCCTTTTGCCTTTATTTTTTCAAAATTCCTGCGTAAATTTTGTTTAAAAATAGGGAATTTGATTCCTTACAACAAGTCTCATCAGTAAAAAAACTTTAAAAAATATCCGATTTTACCATCCAAGTTTAGTCCAAATACAATATAAGTAATAGACTTTTAACTTATTTTTAAATGAAATTTTTACTTTTAATCCATCATTATTTAACAGCCATTTGTACTCACTCTGATCCGCCATATACACTTTTCAGCCTTTTTGTCAGCAGTGAATTCCAGAATTTTCCAATTCGAAGTTGCGGTCAATTCCAATTTGGTACCACATTCGTCATCTGAAAAATGTAATTTATTCATAAAATCTAAAAATTTTCATTTTTAAGTAAAATAGAAAACGGGGGCACCAGTGTTAATTCGGGGTATAAACACGAAATTTGACAGCACAATTCCGACAGTAAGATATAAATGTAAATAATTTAAATTGTCATAGTTACACGTATTTTAAAGAAATTCAATAACTCCGAGAGCTGAACACAAGTAAACCAAGTGAAGGTTTTCAGAGACCTAAGAAGATCTATGGAATTTTTGGAAAATTATTCATTTATTTACTCGTTTCTGCAAATGATAATTTTTTATTTCGAGTTAAATTCGAATTTATATTTTATTCGAATATTTGTATTCGGCAATTTGAGAGCCAATGCACAATATTAGGGAATATGAAGACGAATTCAAACTAAAATTCAGCTTTCAGCCAAATGAAGTTGCTAATAAATTCTCACCACTTTCCTCCAGATCTGTGCAATGTTCGCCGGCATATCCTCTCGGGCAACGGCACTTTTCGCACTTTTGGACCGGGTCCAGATACCCTCCGTTCTTGCATGAATCCCATTTCGACGTTCCAATTTCGCAACGAGTTACTGATGGATCTTCAAAATGGTATGGATATCTGGTGGTACCTAAAAAATTATAAATCAATTGTTATTTATAATGTGATCCTTAGATACTATCAGTTTTTGGCCATAGTTATTTGAAGTAATCAATTTCGATCATGCTAAGTTCATTTTGTAACTAATTTTTTGCTCTATTATTTAACATCAAAATCATTTTCTCTGTTTAGTTCCAAATTTTAGCGAGAGCCGCATTTTATGCGAATTTTTGGTGAATTTCACCAAAGTTAAACTATTAATTATGATATAATTAGTAGTAGAAATTATGATATAATTACTAATTATGATATATCAGTTAAAACTGCTAATTATGATATAGGAAAAATTATTGACCACTCTGTATTAATTGATCACCCACTAATAATTGACCATCTCGGAAAAAGGTTGAAAATAGTTGACGATGGTCAATAAAACAGTATACCTATATAGTATATGATTTTGGATTCGTAATTCATAAAAGAGCTTTTTTGAACCCAAGCACTTCAACGTTACTGAAAAAATCAGGTAAAAAAATCAAAAATTTTCGATTCGTTGCTAGGTCGTTCTGCCAAAAATGTCAGAATGGGCGTTTGCCGATTCGGTCAGAAAGAGCAAACCACCTCCAAAAATTTTTCTAAGCATGCTAGGCCAAAAGTATAAAATGCAAATTGTGCAGAATTTTATGCTCTATCTCTTGAATTTTTATTTTTCGAAATTCGAATAAAAATTTGAAAATTTAAGTGAAACCCCCAATTCTTCGATATATTCACCAAAATTTCGAATTTTTTCGAATTTCAAAAAATAAAGATAGAGCATAAAATTCACACAACTTTGTTTTTTATACTTTTGGTCTAGGAATTCTTAAAAAGTTTTTTTTGGGGGGGGGGGGGTTTGTTCTTACTGACCGAATTGGCAAAACGCCCATTGTGATATTTTTAGCAAAACGACCCAACACGTTTGATTCTACTTGACAATAAAATAAATATAATATCCGTTTTGAATATAGGTATCGAAACTTTTTTTACCTAGAAACCATGATGAATAAAAGAATGAACAAAATTGAGATTACATTGCTCTAAATACCAAAAAATAATGCCAAAAATTTTCTTTAAAAACTGTATTTTCTTTTTTTTAATAAATATTGTGGCCGCTATACTTATGCTCGGCTCATCTCAAAATGAATGGAGTTAATAAATTCAAATTTTATGATGCGGTTAAATTGAAAAATAAAGCGACTAATAAATTAATTTGTGATAATTAACTAAATTTCAACTTAAAGTGATGAAAACAACCAAACCAGAAAAAAACGGAATCAATTTTTATGTAAATTTACTTCAATATTTCAAAATAATTGGTAAAACACTAAAAAAGTAATATTAAAAAAAACTGTAAATTATATAAATAATTAAAACCATTTTATTAAAGATTATTGATGATTATCAAAAACGCTTACAATAAAAAAAATTGACCGATTTCGCATCCTTGAAGGATAGGCCGCCTTCCCGTCTCATCGATTGCTGGTAGGCCACATCAAGCGATATAATGGCACTAGTTAATGGTGATAAAAATATGTTTTTTCCACTTTTCTACTCACTATTCACTATGGCCCTTGATAAATGCTGGGGCATGCATCACTGAACCAAAATCATAGGGCAACTCACGCTGAGCAGTTTTTCCTTTTTTAAATTCATGTCTCAAGTCCAGTTTGAGAATTAATTTTCCATTGATCCAAACGTAATTGTCTCGGTCCTCTCTCAAATGTTCATTGTAAAAGCCGAGGGCATGCATTAGTTCATGTACGCCTTCTGCGCTCTATAAGAATATATTTAAAAGAGCAAAGTCTTAAATCTAGGCATCGTTATCCCATTGAATTTTAAAGTGTAGCAAAAGTTTGACATTGAAAAAATGAGTAAATCCAAAATAGAAAAAGGACAGTAGAAAAGAGGACAGTAAAATAAAATAAAAATTATTTTTCATAAATTCTTTGTTCCAAATATTCTAATTGATATATACAGTTATATTAACTTATATTTTTCACAATGTTTTTTATTTAATTTTCTCTTAAGTTTTGTTTAATATCATCCTTTCATTATTTGATTTTTGGCTTCAAAACTTAATTATTAATATAGGGCCCGGATTTATAGGTATGTTGTAACATTTTTTTTGCGCATATGTTTTGAAGAGAGGACCAAAAAACAAGCGTTTTTATGTTAAAATTTTTCGATTTGAAGCAACTTTTTAGTCCATATTAATCCATATTTTCAGGGTTTGGCCCATATTTCCATATTTGGCGTTTTTAGTCCATATTTTGCCATTTTTTGTAAATTTTGAAGCAAAATCGCAATAAAATCAGGAAATTTTTGATTTTTATTTGGAAAAAAATTTCAAAAAAAATTTTATTCTTATTTTTCGAGAAAAATTTCGACACACATAATTTTTGCTTTTGATTATTTTTCTTCGTAAGAATTTTTGATAAAATTTTTATATACAAAAAAACCTATTCATTTTAAAAATCGAAAAGAATAATTTTCTGATCAATCGCCTCTTCATAAAATTGGTTTAAAAAATTTGAAATGAATTCCTGAGAATTTTTTTGCATTTTTACCGAAATTTGTCAATTTAGAGTGCATTTTTTACACTTTTTTAGTCAATATTTTGGAACTTTTGACCATTTTTAGCCCATATTTTGGCACTTTTTAGTCCATATTATATGGCCATATTTTGCGATTTTTAGTCCATATAAATCCGGGCCCTAATTAGTAGTTTTTTCTATTCCAGTATTTCTGAAAGTTATTAGCTCTACTACTCTTTTTCTACTGTCCAAAATTCCATTGTCCTATTTTCCGGGAGCCTGTAAAACAGGGCCGATGTAAAACAACAAATAAAATAATAGAAGAATTTTCTAGAGCTTTTCGATTTTCAACCTATGTATTTGGAATTGCAAATTTCGTTTTTTTCGTACCTAGGCTAAGTATAGAAGCAAAATATTTTTTTAATTAAAAATGGTATACAATGTGCAATTTTTTCAATTTTCGAAAATGAAAAAAACATGGAAATTATGATTTTTATGTAAAAATGATAAATTAAGTGGCAAGAGAGTCTTTGAAGCCAGCATAATAGTGACATTACTGATTCGTTTTAGGTAAAATGACATGTTTAACACATAATATTGAAATTTTATCTTTTTTTTTTTTGCAAAATATGCAAATTGTGAGTTAAAATCTAAAAAACAATTCTACCTCTAAAAAGGTAGAAAATAGTGAAATGGTAAAATAGATAGCGAAATTCCCTCAAAATTTAAGGAATCAAATAATAAATTAGGTTAATTTTTGTCATTTTTGATTCTATCATTTTATAATTAGTGACATACCGTATTTCCTGTATTAAGTCCCCCTGTAATAGACCCTGTATTAAGTTCCCCCTGGGTTGAAAAATAAATCCCCCGGGGTGTCTAATACCGGAAATACGGTACATACAAAACTAGGAATTTTTTGGTGTCCATAAGAACCTACCTTGATCAAATTAACTGTGATGTCTATTAATATAATCTCTCACTTTCCTTTTTTCTCGCGACGAAAAGATAATATGGGTAAGATAGAATAGAAAATCTTTCGGCTTCATATTGTTTTCCTCTGTATTTATGGACACTCGATGAAAAACCTTGTGCTACCTTTTCGTCATCAAAACAATGTTCCGCAAAACCAATGTAATGGCGATTTTCATTGAAACCAATATAATCATTGTAGCAGCCATCCGAGCCCGAATAAAAATATAAATGTGGACTATCGCTGTCAGCAGTAAAATTCTCATAGAAATGCACACAAGTCAAATCTCTGTTATAAAATTCGCCTTTTATTAATATATAATTATTGAATTATTATTTAAATAATATGTAATGGTTTAAAACAGCCAAAAAATTTAATAATTGGAGAATTAAGTTTTCTAAATGCACCATTATCAAAAACCAATCAAGAGGATAATTATATATTTCCGAGTAAAAAATATAGTAGGTATGTTACAACGTTAGTTGTAACATACCGTATTTCTTCTAAAATAAGACCTTCTGCTAAAATAAGACCCCCTTCTAAAATAAGACCTTCTGCTAAAATAAGACCCCCTTCTAAAATAAGACCACTCTCTGGACCTGTAGCCTAAGAAGTGGGTGACTTGAAAAAAATAAAAGAAAATCCTTTCTAAAATAAGTCTCTCTTTTTTGAAATAGGTCCCATTAAAACTGCGTAAGTGTAAAATTGTTTCTTTCCCTTGCATTTATTTTCAGTAAACTTATGTTTTTTTAGATCAGAATGAACGGGTCTCTCCCAACTCATCACCATACTCATCACCACTCATCATTATCTAACTCATTACCACAGTAATTTGCACCTAAATCTTTTAGAAACAACCTTATGGAATTATCTTTTTATCAAATGATAGAGCTATAAAGAGCTATAATCACTTTTAATATTGTTCAGTTTGGCCATGTAATTAAAAGTTATAGCCGAAATAATGGGTTTTTGGCAATTTTTTACAGTAATTTGGCCATAATTTTTTAATTACTTCATCAAATTGAACAAAATTTAATGGGATTGTAGCTAAAATGAAGGCCCAACTCTGCCCAAGAAGAGCCGTTGTTCTTTATGTTAAAAAAGATTGGTCCCAAATTCGCTTTTTTTAAAAAAAAGACTGGTCCCAAAAATTTTTTTGTTAAAAAATACGTTGAACTAAAGTATTTAAGACTCCCACAAATGTTGACCATTCCTCTGAATAGGTTCGAAAAAATAAGACCCTCTTCTAAAATAAGACCCCCCTTTGAGGGGATTCGAAAAAGATAAGACCGGGGTCTTATTTTAGAAGAAATACGCTATGTTCTAGGGTTACAACAGAGTGAGTCACCGCCCCTGCGGGAATCCACGTGGAGGCCGGTGCTAGGGCGTTAAGAAACGGCCACAAGAGTCAAACTTCCAAAAACTTTTTAAAAAGCGTGCTAAACCAACAATATAAAATAAAAAAATTTTATAATCACATATTTTTAGTCATTTTGCCTCTTTAGTCATTTAGTAGTATTCGGTCATCGCCTTTTTGCACTTTAGGCGAAAACTTCCATAAAAAGTTTGTGAAGGGCATGAGCATGGTCTTATTGAATCTTTTTAACGACCTAGTACCGTACCGATTCTATTCTTAGCAAAAAATTAAAAGAATCTTGATTTTTTAATTGGTTAAATGAATCTTGGTTTGGACATTATTGCGCCTATAAGTGATGATATTTCCCATCAGCAGATCTGATAAAATTTACTTTTAGTTCTCAAACTTTAAACGTCCCAAAACCGCGTGTAATCTGCAAAATATGGAATGAAAAATCAGCGTTAAAGCACGAAAAAAGTTGTGTTTAGTTGCTCAGCAATTTAAAGCCAGTATGTTAAGAATGCATTAAAACAGCAAGTCGTATTTTGTTGCGCCGCTATGTCGCGCGGAAATTTTACGAAGTTGCGGAATAAAATATAAATAAAAAATAAATGGAATTACGAATAATCTATAAATTAAAAAAAGTTCATTTCAGGGAAGGTATATTAAATAATGTCGGACGACAGATTATAGTCCTAATATCTAGATGGTTTAAGAGATGATTGCTTGAAGGCTATTAATTTTTAACTTCAATTCTTATTATTGTTTAGCTTGTGATTGGACAATTCCACTGTGAAATCTTATCAAAAAGGAGTAGTTTTTTTCGAAGAAAATAAAAAATAATAAAATGAAAACAATAATAGTTTAAGAATATTAGTTTTTTTAATTTTATCCCCCTATAGTTAAAAAATTTCCAAAAAAATTACAACAAATATAATTATTTATATCCGAATCTGATGTCAAATTTTATCATATTTCAGAAAAAAATCGTTTGAAAGGAAAAATTATCTAAAAATAAAAAAATATCACCATCCAAAATATCACAATATTCATATATCACAAGGGGGGTCCCCTTCCCTAACACCCAAACTTTTTGGCCAAATTACTAAAAAATAAAAATATCCGAAGAAAGAGCATAAAATTCTGTGCAATTTTACTTTTTATACTTTTGGTCTAGCAATCCTTAAAAAAGTTTTTTGGCCAGAATGACCATCGTGAGAGTTTTTGATGTCCTAGCATCATGGAGGATTTGTCATATCCGTTCCCGCACCAAAGCATATAAGTTCCTATTAATTATGGTAAGCCGCAGTTTGACCGCTAAAAATATTGAAACGGCATTGGATGAGAATTTCACATTCCTCGTTTAATAGAATTTTGAACAATTCAAAAGACTAAAAATTTTTACATCTAATGATATAACAAAAAACCCTTGGCTATACCTCCATACCCATTAACCATGTCCATAAGGGGAATTCTGCAATCTTAATATGTTTCTCTGATGAGAATAGGTTTTATGCAGAGACTGAATGATCAAGATCTCGATCGAGATTTTTTCGAGATTTTCCCTTTCGAGATTTCTTGAAAAATCTTGATGGAACCTTTTTTGTTTTTCGAGATTGTTCGAGATCGAGGTTCTTCGAGATTTTAATCGAAAACTATTGATCGACCCCCTTGTCCGGTCTCTAGTTTTACGGTGCTACTTCATATCAATACCCAATATGTTCTTCAAAAAACTTTTTTTAAGCTTGCCATTTTAAAAGAATAAAGAAATGGTGCGGAAATTTATGCTCTATCTTCTGATATTTTTAATTTTTGTTCGAATTTCGAAAACTAAAAATGCCAGAAATAGAGAATAAAATTCTGCATAATTTTATCGCTGGAAGTTTTAGTTAAGCGATCTTTTAAAAAAGTTTTAAGGATCCAGCACCGGTTTATATCCTTTTATGTTTTATTTATATTTTTATCCAATCCATTTCTAGCAAAAAATATTAGGTGACAAATTTTTAGTTCAAAAAAATAATTGAAAAAATATATTTAAATTTTTCGTTATTTTTCACAAGACCTTGCGCCTTAGAACGTATAGTAAATAAATTAAATAAATAAATAAATAGTTCTAAAATAAAGTATAAAAATATGAAATATTCAATCAATAATTTTAAATTATTCAATTAATAATTTTGTTATAATGATAAAATTGCTTTTATACTATCTAAAATTCATAAAATATGACCATAAAATATGGATTAAAAGCCAAAATATGAACCAAACAGTAGGCTAAAATTGACTTGTTATTTAAACGGTACTAGTTAATAGTTTAATTTTTGTAGGTTATTTAGTCGCTGTTATATCACAGGAAAAAGTGTTTTCATAGCTCGCCATTCCCTGATAATTATGAATAAAATATAAAATCTTTCTTAAGAATTTTTTTAATTAAATATTTATACGATATTTGGTCGAGGCTGTCTCTGACGGCTTCTTTCCATTCATATTTGCTTATTACTGTAAATAAAACAATGAATTACGTATGTATATATATAAATTTCCAAGAATGAATTTTTAAACATGCGTTTTTAAAAGTTTTCGCATGATTTGTGAATTTTTGTTTTCTTCAATTTTTGGAATTTAAACCAGAGGGCTGTGTTCTCGACCAAGGACAACAAAATAAAAAAGTATTAAAATTCACCAAATGGCAAAACAATCTTTGCCATACTACCTAAGTAATGTCTAAGTTATAAAATCGTGATTTTGGTCTAATTTTTAGTCATTACTAATTTTTTTAGATGGATGTTTTGACTTATGGATCAAAAATATAGTGCTTATTAATTATTTTAACATGGATAAATAAATAAATTAATTACGTGAATCCAGATTTGGGTCAAATTGATATGCTATTGGTGTTTTCCATAAAGTCGCCGATCGGTCCAACTGTCGTTTCTGGCGTTTGTGATGGTTGTTGTCAGCAATTTTATTGCTCTTATTTGAGCAGCCTAAAAGCATACATTTTTTTGAATTTTTTGGTCATTATTTATGCTTTAATTCTATTTAAATAAAAAAGAAAAAATCTGATCAATTGGAAAATGTTTGAAAAAATTGAAAAAAAAATTAAAAATGAAAATTTTTTATTAAAAACGACAAAAAATGTTTAATAAGAAAATAATAAAAATTCATTTTTTGGACTATAATCGTCCATTATTTTTATTGGTTCTCTTTAAAATATTATTTGATGTTTATAAAGAATTTCCCATTTTGATGAATTTTTCAGTACTACTATACCTGCTGCTAAACCGAGCTCACCTTCAATCCATAAGTTTGAGTTAAACCAAAAAACTAACACTTTTTCTGTTCCTCGATCTCCTTGTCAACTCGTGGCGGAAACTTCATTTCAGACCAAAATTGTTGCATTTTCTCATGCGCATCTTCACATCCCATAATCAAAAGCTTATCATTATCCGATTTCTCAGGGCGCTTCTTCCGCTCCAACTTTGGATTAGGATATGGCCTTTTGATAGATGAGTGAGTAGCTATTTCTTCCTAAAAAAATTTCCAATTAAAAAAAGATATGGCTTTTTCCCGAAAACGAACTTTTTACAGGAAACACAAAAGACAACAAGATAGAGCATAAAATTCTGCACAATTTTTTATTTTGTACTTTTGATAGTATGTTTATAAAAAACTTTTTAAATGGTATTCTCTTAATAGGCCCCTTTAATGCCCTTAATGGACCTGTTTTAACAACCCAGCACGGATATTTTGACTAGATTAGAGGTTATTTCCTGATTTGATTGTACCAGCATTTATCAAAAAGAAAAATTTTATATTCGCCTATATGGGACTTTTTATTAGTCATGCGATTTTGTTTTAACAAAAATTGTCCGAATGTCCTTATAATATAATCAACGTACATGGAAAAAACCCCCCAAAATATTAAAATAAAAATCTACATTTAATCTACCGTATTACCTCTATTAGAACGGCCGGCCGCTCTATTTTTCAACCACCCTCGAGAGGGCCGGTCTAATAGAGGGGCCGTTCTAATGGAGGTAATATTTATTTTTCAACTAACAAATTTTTTAAATATAAACTCGGAAAACTCAACAAAAAAACAAATTTTCAGTAACTAAAAATAAAAAAGGGATATTTTTAGTTTATATCTTTAAAAGATTTTGTTATTTTAACGAAGCCAAATAACTCAAAAGATTATACACACTAGTTGAGTCAGAGAAAGAGTTAGCCTTTTTTCGCATCTTATTAGCAGTAAATTCAAAAACTGTATTTACGCCGTTTAAGCCATAAATTTATTTCTCTATCTTTATCACATGAAAGCAGGGAAGGAAAATAGGGGAAATACTACACTGAACTTAGAAACTTTTAAAACTATCACTTCCTTCGATAATTTAAAGTTGAATGAATAATTTCATGCTAAAAACGAAATTCGGCCCTTTAAATATACATAATTCATCAGAAATCAAAAACAAAAATTTCATTCGGGGGGTCATTCGGAGGTCTTTTTATTTGGGGCCGGTCTAATAGAGGAGGCCGGTCTAATAGAGGGGGCCGATCTAATGGAGGGGGCCGATCTAATGGAGGGCGCCGCTCTATTATTCAACCACCCTCGAGAGGGCCAATCTATTATGTAGAGGGGGCAAGTCTAATGGAGGAGGCCGTTCTGATAGAGGTAATACGGTAAATCTGTAAAATTTAATTATGTAAATTTTGATTTTCAGCTCTATTTACATCCCTGAATTACCACCGAGATGAGATCGGTGATCGGGGATGAAGAGTAGGGGGTTGGGGACATGGATCAACCCAAAGGTGCTATGTCGAAAGAAAAAAAGTGCAAATGGTGGGCGAAAGAAAAAAGTGCAAGTACAGTAACCAAAAGGAGAAGTTCGGCTATGAGTGGATACTACGAAATGACAAAAGGACAAAAATGCGAGTAAAATAACAAAAAATAGATAAAAAAAATTTAAAAATAATTAATAATAATAAAATTAAAAATATAAATAAAATAATTATAAATAAAAAATCAATAAAACTAAATAAAAATTTAAAAAATAATTGAAAAAAAACTTATTATAACCGCGAATTTTCAGCCAAAATTTTTCGCTTGTTAGATATTTCTGAATCCTTTTAAAAAATTTTTCTCTACATTTTTTGAACTCATTTTTCTAGATCGATAACTCAGAAATAAGCTTGGACTGTGGTAAATTTCATAAGAATCTCTTATTTTTCTCTTGATTTTTAACACACTTTTCTCATTCTCCATTTCATCAGATTACTTCCCTAGCTTTGCTAAAGATTTTCCAAAAAATTAGCCCATTTTTGTACCTCTAAAGAATAGTGAAAAATAAGAAATTACAGATAGAAATAGAGAAAATATTTTTAAAAGAATTCAGAAATATCTAATGAGCCAAAAATTTTGGGTGAAAATTCGCGGTTATAATAAATTTATTTGAAATATATTTTTTAACTTTTTTATTTAGTTTTATTGATTTTTTATTTATAATTATTTTATTTAATTTTTAATTTTATTATTATTAATTATTTTTAAATTATTTTTTCTCTTTTTTTTGTTATTTTACTCATTAAATAGGCGTTTTGTCCTTTTGTCATTTCGTAGTATCCACTCATAGCCGAATTTCTTTTTGGTTACTGTATTTGCACTTTTTTTCTTTCGCCCACCATTTGCACATTTTTTCTTTCGACCCAGCACGCAACCCAAAAATATCGGGACTCTTCTCATTGCCGGGTCGGGAATATCCCTCATATACAACCCTCCTGCCATTTACAATATCAATAGTGCTAAAAGATGTCTATTCATTTATTTTCTATTTGATATTTTAAAATTTTCAAAAAATATCGGGTATACCCATTCGGCACATTTAGTGATGAATCGATTTAGCTCGTTATAGCACTTACGGTTTCCGGGGGAAGAATGGAATCACAAGGACAATTATCCTCAAGCCAACGCAATTCATGATTTTTGGCGATCAGTTCATCAAAATCCTTTTTGCCCATTTCATCACACAGATTTCTTGCGCGTTTGTACTTAAATTTTATTAAATAAAAAGGAGCAAACTTCTGGATTGTCTTTCGGATGAGATCATCATTAATGAATTTTGAGACCCTAATTCTAGGATATCCCTGTAGAATCTAAGAAAAGATCGAAAAAATCTACTTTTTACATTAAAGCTGCCCGACGATTATACGTAGGGACATCTAAAATATTTTGAAATTATCCTGTTTGATCATTTTGAAAAGTATTTCATTTTTTAGAATCAAAAAATAAATAAACTTTTATGAAAAAAGGTAAAACTAAAAATAATTATAACCAAAATAAAATCTCAAATAAAGTATTATAAAGACATTTGTTAATCTTACACAGCTTAGTCTCTTCGGGTCATATTCACCGTCAATAAACAGTTTCAAATGTCCGCAAAGTTCGGGTGGACTGAACAACTGCATTTTCTGGTTCCAGTTGGTATCCTTGTCATCTTGCGAGATAAGATCGCGGCCCAATAACCCAAGGGTATAGTCCTAACCTACTCTTAATTAATAAAACAAAAAGGGAAGCTTCGAATAATATTAAACTAAGTAATTCGATTTCCGCGTTTTAAGCATCCGAATTTTAATTTTGATTTTTGAAGTTTTTGGTTTTAAAAATTCGTACTACAGGTTAAAAACCGTGAGTTAACAGTCCCGTGGATAAGAAAAATTTTTTATTTAGTTTTTTTAGTTTTTAGCTTTAAATTATACCACAATTGGCGGTTGGGAAATAATAGTTTAGGAAATATACATTCCAATATCTAAGTTTACAAATGCCGGTGCCTTAGATACATGCTAAAACATCAATCATAACCTACTTCATTGGCGATTTTGTTAAATTTGGGCGAAAAATTCTTTTTCCTGAGTTTGGATTCAATTCGATTCGCGAATTTGTGCACTTTTCCTTTTGGATCCACCAGACTAACGAACAGTGAAGTGCCATTGGCGATGTGAATGCTCAGGTTTTGATAAGTTTTCATTATTCCATCTTTTTTCTGAAATCCATCAGATTCAATAGTACCGTTAATCCATGCGGTCTTGGTATAGCGATAGCTGGAATTTAGTATAGAAGAATTAACATTAAGAGAAATAAATCTGTCTCCCACTCCCATAGATCTTTTATATTTATCAAGGCTTTCTATTCTAATGAATTTTTAGTTTTTACTTACTTAGCGAAACTTAGTTTAGGACCCCATGGAGGTCTTATTTTCATTATCTACAAAGGGGGTCTACTATTAGAGCTGCCAATGAAAAAGGAGCTTGCCTATTTTTAATTTCAATGCTGGTATTATCTATCGGCCATATGACCTGAAAGTTATGACCATTAACAATAAATAGTTTTTTTTATTTGGTGATTGGAAAAAGGCCGGTCAGAAAGCATTGATCCAGATACAGGTTATGACTCATAGAGAATGGTTACTTCTCGTGGATGACTCAGTTTTGTAAGGGCAAAGTAGACTATCTTAAGTAAAGAATGAAATTGAACACACATCTTTTCGGAATACGAAAGCGATACATTGAAGATGACTTTGTACTTCATAGCAAACCGTGTCCCGTCTTTTTCTTTTTTATATTTGATTCTTCTAGAGCAGACGCCAATTGTGATGCCGTGTCGAGTAACATTGGCTTTATCTTTGGATTGATGTTTTTGACAGAAGGCAGAAATTTCTTTGGCCGGCAAATTTGATAACTAAATAAATAATTAATAAATATGGGTAAATTTATGGTACTAAACCGGACCTAAAAAATGCATTTAGAATTTCCCTGAGTTCTAATGAATTTGTAATTGAAGTTATCGAAAGTTCGAATCTCTAAGGGTCCCAGAAACTTTTCACATATCAAAAGAAAGTGCCGAAAAGATCATCTCTTCCCAAAAAAGAAAGTTTCTCTCTTTTTACATCAACTGTATTTTAAATAAGCATTGTCCTATGTGCTAAATAATCTCGCGCCAAATTCAAGTAAGAAATAGATGAATCTGAGGATCCTGGGGATCCACTTTAAGAAAGTATTTTCTTTTAATCGTTTTCCAGAAAAATATAATTATCTATATATATTTACAATGGAGAATAAATTATTGGTTAATGATATTTTATTTCGCATAGCAATAAATTTTAAAGGCATTTCCATCTTTTAGAGATTCAAACCTCAAAACGCTGCTCAACATTTTGTGACGGGTCCAAAATACCATCATAACAGAGAGTCATAATTGCTGAATTCCATCTAAATAATTTCTGTCTTAAAGAGTAAACAAGTAAGACCCAAATAGCATCATCGGATTTTAGTGTTGAATTCACATGTTGCATATGGCAATCATTAAGAATTGCGATCCCGTGGAAAAATAAATGTCTGGGCCCGAAAATTTGCACACTGGGGTTTTTGATGCTGATTACGAATCTGAGCTCCGAGCCATGATGAGTCAAATCTATGATCATTTTTTCACTGCTCATTATGAATTTTTCAGATTCAAAAGCAGCCTTCTATAATCGTTTTTGATGCTATAGCTGGATAATTATGACCTATTTCAAATAAAAAATCTCTCTAACAATAATGATGAAAATTACTTTATGTATACATAAAGTAATTTTCTTCATTTTTATTGTCATAAATATATTATCATTTTTTATTATTTAGAATTTCTTGTTTTTTATTTTTATTTATATTGCCATTTTTTATTAGAATGTCCGGGTTTTCATTTTTTAGCATAATACCAACAATATGAATTGCATTGCATACAATTTTTATGTACATACAATCATTTTACTTACAAAAATACTTACTGATTACAGGTCTTGTGTTTCTGTGCATTAAAGCATCCCCGGTTGTCGATTAACCACGATTCTCTCTCAAATGCCGTTAAGTTTTCGGGCAGGCCATACTTTAGCAAAATAAAAATCATTATATTATTATGATTATTATTTTTCATAAAAAGCATCTAAAGTTGCGAAATAGTGTTTTCTGCCTATTATCACCCAAAGGTCTAATCATTAAAAAGTGATTAAATAAGCATTCATAATAATAGGTAATAAAATATTTTTAGTTTTTTTGAGATATCTAAATATAATATTTTCGATAGGTGCGTGATTGAGTTACAAGAAAAGTGGTAAAAGTGACGCTAAAATCGATTAATGTGGCCAATCTGGTTGTTTGAAATTTGGCCAAAAATTCGAAATCTTCATGAAAAACCCTATTTTTCTTCGAATTTTTTGGCCGAATTTCGTAAAACTAAAAGTACCAAAAGATAGTGCAGAAAATCTGCACAAGTTTGTTTTTATACTTTTGAACTAACAAGTCTTAAAATTTTTTGGCCAGATTGCCACATTGACAATTTATCTTTTAACATCCCTTGGCCACTTTTTTTATCAGTACCTTTTCGATAGCCAAAAAAATGTATGAATGTGCAATTGAATTGACACAATACATAGAGTACCTTCAGTTTTTCCATGTGTTTCATTTTCTGCTCTTTGATTTGCGTAACTAATGTACAATATAGATTCTATAACTTAGGCTTGAGTTTGTGTACAGGGCCGAAACAAAATAAACCGAAAAAGTTAAGGAACTCTGGCTAACCGAAGATGTTTATAAATAAATTTATACGTATTATTACATTCTGGTTTGACTGAAGTTAGTAAAGATTGTGAGCAAATTTTACCTCTGTGAGATTAGCAAGTGCCTATTATCTATCAGCAAGGTTGTTTTTTTGACGCGATGCGGAATGTTCAGGTAAAAATTAGAGAACATGGAAAAAACTTCATAAATTAACAGTACTTTTCTGTACGTTAAACATGAAAAAACGCTAAAAACTTCATAAGTAACAGTACTTTTCATGGGGAGGCCAATTCTAGCATGGTAGCACTCAAATGAATTAAGGAGTAATAAAAAGGTGGTAATTTCATGTCCTCGCTTCCCTAATGAAATAAAATTTTGTATGAATTTAAATTAAGAACTTACTTTCTGACCGCAATTAAGGGTTGTTGTAACATTCTGTAAAATAAAAACATTTAAAAAAGTTAATTTGGCAATTTTTATTGACAACTATTCAATACATAAAAATGTCCAAAAAAGCATAGTAATACTCTAAAATATAAAATAAAAAAATCTTTTACAAAAAAAGCTTATCCTGATTCTTATTTATCGCAATGTCCACAATCCCATTTTATAAAAGACATTAAAATGGGGGCAATTATTTTTGGACCATTCGTTATGAGTTGGTTCAAAAGATAACTATGAAATAAGTGCCAAAATTGGCTACAATTTATCTGAAAGATACATTTGAATTGACCCTATATAAAAAATTGGCCAAATTACTTGAATTAGAAAAATTTTGGCCATAACTTTAAATGCACCAAGCTGACCGATTTAAATTCATTATATAACAATTTTTCTATATTTTAACATCATGCACACTAAATGACTCTACATATTAAAGACCCAGGAACTCTTGAACTATGCAACGCGGCCAAACTGATATCACAAGTTAGTATTCATGCATATAATTAGCCACAAAATGAGTACATCAGAGATGGCCCATTGAAAAATAACTAATTAGTAAGATAACTAACACCGGAAATTGTTCCATATATTTGATTAAAACATGGTTATGATTTTTTTGAAAAGCCTTTTTTAGCTAGTTTTATAGTCTTTCTTAAACATCTAATACCAACTCATTAATTTTGCTTCGACTCAAACAGCAACATTTGGTCGGAAATTGTCCTTTTAAATTTAATCAAACCGTAAACTTGAAGTTCAATGCTGGACATTCATGCGGAAAATAGATTATATCGTCTATCTTTGAAGCATTCGGTGCCAACATATCGCGTGTCAGATACCAAAATGGCCAAAAATCATCAACATATGGCACCATTGCCTCCCATATTGTCTGATTGAATATATCGCCAAGTTTAATCACATCTTTGCAGGGGGCTTCATCTAAATTATGAAATGCTTTTTAGAGAATTGAATCGCTGTTAGAATATTTATTTAGTGCATCTCCGTCAATAAAAAGATAGCATTTTAGCAGAATTTCCTAGTTTTTTGAAAGAATTAAAATTCTACAATAAAAATCGCTAAAAATGGAAGCTCTTTCAGTATGGACAAATTTGGGTTCGAATCTTTTGACATGTAGATGAATCAATTTTTCAAATCAAATCGATGGGCCAAATATTTTTTTTTCATTTCTGGTCCCAACTTTCTGGATTATACTTGGTTGGTTCTTAATATTTAAATTATAATGGAATACAAACAATAAATTCGAAAAGGTGCTTGAATTTGGTCATTTCTATGGTTAACTAAGTTGTTCTTGCATAAATTATTCCTATACTATCTTCGATACCTGCACATCCCCTCAAAGATGACATTAGAGAAGCTCCATCCCGCAATTGGATTCCAAATTTTCTATCAGTCATCGTGCAAGAAAAACTGAAAATTACTGAAAAAATTGTTTTTTTGCCAAAATTTTACTTTGACCCAAAGGAAGTTTCCATCTTCAGTTCCTGTCCTTGGAAATTGATCCGCAGCCCATTGTGGGGACCGTTGGTCAAATTTCGGCATTGGGCAAAATTTTCAGATCCCTGCTGATCGACCAGTTGGGAGCGTCGACTTGCTTTTGCGTTTCCATTGAAATTGAGCATCTTGTTCGGATAGCAAATGAGCAGCCATCGGAAAAATTTAAACGATAAATACTGGATTTTACCATGTTAATTATAATTTCCACCATTTTATAGTTGAGATTAAGAATACTTGGAAGATATACAATATTTCCAAGCAAGGTAATGCTTTAAGTAGCAAAATCAAACTATTATAAGTAAATTTTAACTTGGCCAGGTCAAAGATGAGTCATACTACATACATGCGAAATAAAGAAAAACATTTTTTGTGTAAATTAAGCTAAAATGGCATTGTTGGTCTCTATGTCATAAATTTTTGACAAATTCCGACATTTTTACGGCAAGCTCAGAAAAATAGGTGCTATATCGTTTCAGCCAAAAGTGCCATAAAGGGGCGTTTCAGCCAAAA
Organism: Rotylenchulus reniformis; assembly: GCA_001026735.1. Lineage (NCBI taxonomy): Eukaryota > Metazoa > Nematoda > Chromadorea > Rhabditida > Hoplolaimidae > Rotylenchulus > Rotylenchulus reniformis. Next base: position 51,545 of record LDKF01000515.1, read on the forward strand.
GTGCCAAAATGGATAAGTTAGTCCCTAAAAACTTTTTTATTAGAGAAGTTAGACAAAAAGTATAAATATCAAAGTTGTTCAGAATTTTATGCTGATTGAATGTTTTTCCCGAATTTCCGGTCGTTTTTCCCGAATTTCCGGTGAATGTCTTTCCTGAATTTTCCCGAATTTTCGGTCAAAATGTCGAAAATTTTCATTTTATTAAAAAATTAAAGTTTTACGATATTTTTCGACTTTTTGACCGAAAATTGGAAATAATTTGTATACCTTCAGAATCAGCATAAAATTCTGAACAACTTTGTAATTTATACTTTTTGTCTAATTTGTCTAATAAAAAAGTTTTTTGGGAGTACTTTTTCCATTTTGGCATTTTTGGCTGAACGCCCATTATGGACTTTTGGCTGACACGACTCACAGCACAAAAAAAATAACCTACAATTCAATTCATAAATTGGTTAATTTTTTGCTCTATATTTAGGATAAGCATAATTATTGTTGAATGCCATCAAAATCCAGTCATGATACTAATACAAACCCTTGATCAAGGTCGCAATTCTCGTTGAGGCCAATATCAAGGTAAATGTTTTGGGCATCGCGCACTATGTTCAAGTGCCTTAAATGAATATTTAATGTTGAATAAATCATTGCATTTATGAAAAATGATTTTATTTTGTAAAATACGAACATTCGTTAATTACTTACTGTTGTTTATCGGCAGCATCAATAAATGGGGTCGGATAGGAGAGGAGGATGAAAGTCAAAAGGGGGTGGAGGTAATTGATCGGGGTCATTTTCCCTGATCAAAAATTCTGAATTCGAAAAGTGCGGACAGGATGTATTATTTAAAACAATTCGCAATTATCGAATTAATTAATGAATTTAATGTTTTTTGATGGTCAAACTGGATTTGATTAATTTGGGCATGCTTTTTTAGACAACCGAGCAATTTGGCCCAAAAAAGTTTGTCGAGAGTGCAGAGGATTGTTACGGATTAAGGGTTAGATTGTTACTCTAGTGGGAATTTTTTGCATATGCTTGGTACTTGTATTCAAGTAGAGAGCACAAAAATTTCAAAATATTCTTTATCTTTTAGTTAGCGAATTAATGATTCATTATTATTGAATGATGAAAAGGTTGTTGAGTTGTCAGAAAAAGTGGCCAATGTGGCCAGTCTGGTCCAAAAGCTTTTTTTAAAGCTTTCTATGCCAAAAGTATAAGAAGTAAAATTGTGCAGAATTTAGTACTTTGTCTCAGGCATTTTTAATTTTTTTTTGAAATTCGACCAAAGTTCGAAATTTTTCGAAAATACCGAAAAACTTTCGAACTTATTTACCGAATTCAAAAATTAGAAATACCAGAAGATTGAGCGTAAAATTTTGCACAAGTTTGTTTTTTACTTTTGATATTCATAACTTGGTTCGGTACACCCCGTTGTGTGGCGGCCAGTGTGTGGCGGGCCGGTATGTGGCGGCCGACAAAAATGAGCAGAATTTTATGCTCTATTTTTTGATATTTTTAATTTGTTGAATTTCATTGAAAATTTTTGAAATTTCCACTAAAAATAAGATTTTCCCTTTAAAAGTATGATTTTTTCGAAAAATTTCAACTTTTTCTAAGGAAATTCAACAAATTAAAAATACCATAAGATAGAGCATAAAATTCTGCTCATTTTTATCTTTTATATTTTTGGTCTAACAGTTCTTACAAAAAAGTTTTTTGCTTTGATGAGCTTCGCCACACACCGGCCCGCCACACACTGTCCTGTTCCGACTTGGTTATTTTACCCCATGTTACTCGTACTTGGGTCCATCTTTCTATAATAAATTGATGTTGAAATAAAAATGAATGATCAGGCATTGTGTTTATGAAGCAACATACTGTAACTTATAATTCGAATAGGAAAACCCATGCAATACTTTACGATTTTATTATAACACTAAAGCGTCAAAATGAACAAAATTGCACGGATTGTGGCCAAATTAACTGGTGGATGCGATTTGCTTAACCTCGGTGAATCATCAACAGAAGACCAGAGAAGGAAAAGGGATGGATTATAGAATGTAAAATGTAAAGTAAGCAATCAAAATAATAAAGAATAAACCATCAATTATGGAATAGCTTACATAATTTACAATAACACATAACTTATATGGCGATATTTTCTTTGTCGATTGTTAAAATGACAATAAAACGGAATTTTGGTACTTATGGAGTTTATTTGTCGGATTTTTTCAAAATTAAAAAACCCATATAATCATCTTTCCCTGGGTAATTTATGAGGCTGAATCCGATTCTGATGTCCATGTTGAGGTTAAATGTCATCTGACATCTTTTTTCGATGCTGACGTCAGAAAACCAAAAAGCCTAAAAGTGACTTCCTCTGGGTATTTTTTGACACGGGATCAGATTCTAACGTCCATTTTGTTAAAAGTTTCAACAACTGAGCGGATAGGTATGTTATGTTATGTGTGCCACAATAAATACAAAAAGCGATCTCATCTCCCCGATTTGAGCTTTCCATGACATCCTTGTACGGCAATTTGTCGTGCGAGGAGGGGAGAATGCTGTCCCCGGACGCGGATGTACTCGCTGTCGCCCAATTTGCCGGTCAGGAGACGGGCTTTTATTGAATATTCCAAGTCCTTGCCGAGACCTCAATTAGCGATCCATACTCCATAGCGCTGATGCCATTGGTCAAATGTTTGGTCTGCCTCTGGGTCGTACAGGAATTTTCCGAGTTGCGAGTCCAGCGAAGAAGCGAAAGTCGCAGCACTGGCCAGAGCATTTTGTGCTGTTATTAGATGGCCGAGGTGCTGCGTCAACTGCAGAAAACTGTCGAGCAGATGCTGGAGTTGCGCTGGACCGAAATTCGCCAAAAAAAAAAGAAAGAAAATTCGAACCTTTGTGAAAAGTTCAGGTTCAATTCGGATGCAAGAGAAGCGATGCGTTGTGGAGATAACGACGCTCTGTACAACCACCAGTGCCAAACCAGTAGCCGAGAGCGGTGCGCGTGGTACTGGATCGTTTACAACGGTTTTGTGAAATGATCCTCGCATTCTTTCCTTTTTACACCTACCTAAAAAAAATTAGGACGCTCTAGCCGGCGCAACCATATCCTCTCGCCGCTTTTAGCTACTAAAAGGACGACTGGAACACTCTACACTTTCTGTTAAAAAAATAGTCTGGACCCTGAGTTTAGTTGTGGATCGCGCTGACTGCGTCAACAATTTTTTGATCACTGTTTGCACCTCCTTCCCCCTCTCTTTCTGTTCTTCCCTACTGATCGACCACTGGATCCTTCATCCAGTCACCCACTGTCGCGTCCCGTCCTCTGGACGCGACCCAATCGGGGAATCATCATATGCCCATAAAAGCGGCTTCATCCCCAGCGGTGGGATGGCTCAGTTGGTAGAGCGACGGTCGACAACAGCATCGGGGCCCCTGATCAGGACCACATCCCATCCCAACCTTTTACACTCCTTGCCGCACGCCTAGCCTCAGGGCGGACGCGACAATATGGTGCAACGGCCGGATCGACATACGGCCGCAAAAGACCCGCGTGGCAGCCCAGCCAATCGCCAGAGAAATGTTGGCGCCGTGCAGCACAAACCGCTATAGATGGAGAAGCGGGAGTAGCCGGCCAACAACACAGATCAATCACTCACTCTGTCCTCCAGGCCTACCGAGCCAAACAGAGAAAAATACATTAGCGGTACGACAAGCCTCTTCCGCTCTCTCACACTTGCTGGCGGAAGGAATAACAGCCATAGAGCAGCCTTCCGCCGATCTCTCGGCGAGCAGCTTACAACAACAAAGAGGCAAAAAGAAAAACAACGGCCAGCAACTTTCGCTTGCCTGGGCCGGAGTGTCGCGTCCCGTCCTCTGGACGCGACCCAATCGGGGAATCATCATATGCCCATAAAAGCGGCTTCATCCCCAGCGGTGGGATGGCTCAGTTGGTAGAGCGACGGTCGACAACAGCATCGGGGCCCCTGATCAGGACCACATCCCACCCCAACCTTTTACACTCCTTGCCGCACGCCTAGCCTCAGGGCGGACGCGACACCCACCCCCCGCCCCCACTCGGTGTGCTTTATCGGCGGGTTAATGCCTGCTTACAAGGAACATTTTCAAGTTAAAATTCACAATTTTGATGCTACTATCATGTAGATAGGGTTGATAATAACGAAAAAGGACGTTTGAGCGCGGCCGGTTGAGCGCCAGAGCTAGAAAAATAATTATAACTCAGCTTACAAGCAACCTAGAGAAACGAGTTTGGTGTCGAAACTTAGCCCTAAATGTCTGTTATAAATTTGCAAAAAAAAGACCATCCGATTTGGCCAGGTATAAAAAAATTATGGCCAAGTTAAGCCATAAAATCGTGGTTTTGGCCAAAGATCTGGCCATAACTTTTTTAGACTTGGCCAAATCGACTAGTTGTTCTTACAGATTTATTACTAGTTGTTCTTACAGATTTATAGCAGAATTTAGCGCTATCTTTTGACACCAGACTCATTTCTCCCTATTTCGGTTGAGCTGAGTTATAATGATTTTTCTAGCTCTGGCAGTCAACCGGCCGCGATCAAACGTCTCCTACCGTGATAATAATAAAGAAATAGCATTTTTTTGTTATCCCTTGGGCTCTGCAAAAAATTATTTTAAATTATTTTTCCACACGCTTTATGGGCGGGTCAACGATGCAATAACGGCATTTTTGATCTAACAATTTTTAAAAATCTTAATTAGTATAAATCCATAAAAATATATGTTAAAAATATTCTTTTTTGGCCTTTCGAATTTACTGAAAAAGGTGGTTTTTTTATAATTTTCTAGCAAATCCGAAAAACTATTCAGATTAAAAAACCGATATAATTTTCCGCATATATTTACCTTTATAGCTTTTAATCTAGGAAGCTTTTTAAAATTGTTTGATCAATGACGATTCTTGCACCACTGACTCGCGCTTAAAGCACATCGAATAATTTGGTTAATTTATTTTTTTTCTTAAAATTTTTTTGTACATGGGCATTTAAAATTTTGAATATAACTAGAACTCAATATTCTCTATTTAAATGAATGCATGGCGACTCCTAAAAAGCGCACCAGTAAACTGAATGTTTCTTGTAAAAGTTTATAAGAGAGTATAATGTCCATGTGATTTTCATGTGAGATGCCAAATGTCGAAAAAGTGCCTTTTTCGATAGTCTTAATTAAGATTTGAAATTAAATAAATTTTTAAAAAATTTTATGTAGTAATCAAATTCGTCCGAGAAATCGGAGAACTTACATTGCATTTTTAATTTTTAATTTACACATTCCGTCATTTAGTCATTTCTTTGTAAATTCAACATCTACACTATTTGCTAAACTACCACATCTCCGTTATTTGCGGAAGACCACTTGGCAAACGAAAAATGGACATTTAAAATCGTAAAAGTGATTTTTATTTTTGGCGATAATAGACCACTTCGTAAAGATTAGAATCAGATATTTGTGTTTCATTTCTTTTTTACTCTTTACATTATGTAGTTTAATAAATAACCATAATGACCTTTCAATGCATTATTTGGTCCCATTATTGGTCTATTAATGAGGATCCCTCCCCTAAAGAAGTGACTTCCCCTTTGAACCGTTCTACTTTATCCTTATTCCTTACCTTTCTCTTTTTTGATTTTAAACCATGATCAAGCGTTTCTAGATATTTGTAAATCTCTTATTACCGATAATCTATTTAACAATAAATTATCAAATTTATTTTTTTGTTAAATATCTTTTTCTGCCCAGTGCTATTTAGGTATGTCTTTTCTCCAAAAACGCCCATGCGGAACAATCAAAACAAAAGCTTTTCTAAGCTTGTTTGTATGCATAATTTTAAGCATCGTCATTCTGAATTTTAGTTTTTTTTTTAAATTTTTAAAAGATGGAGTTTAAAATTCTGCACAATTTTGTCGCTGGAAGTTTTGGACAAGCAAGCTTAAAAAAGTTACGTTTTGATTACATATTGCTAAAATAATGCTAAAATAATTTAAGAATAATTTTAAATTGATTTAAAATAATTCATTGACGGAAAAAATTTTTCGAAAGAAAGGGAAATCAAACAAAGTTTCAATGACATCATTTTCATACTTCGGGGCAGGGGGGATGGGTCAATATCTCTGCTTCCGATCGACTAAAAACCCTTACTCCTCCCCTTTCAACGCCAAAAATTTTGCGATCGACCATTTTTGCCATAGCCAAAATTACAAAAAATAGTTTTTTTTGCATTTTTCTTATAAATTCAGTCTTTTTTCACTAAAGAACAAGTAATAGAAATTTTTGGAATGCTGGTGGCCCCGAAAGGGGCTGTCGGAGAAAATTTTGAAAAATATGGACATTTTAATAAGAAATTGTCGTTTTTTTTAAGAAATTTTTCTGTGTTAGGAGCAGGGAGTACCCAGGATTTCGGGATGGGGAACACAAATTTTTCTACGAATTTTTTTCTCCGGCGAATAGGTCACTCTTCGTCGCTCTCTATTTTATTTCTTTACTGTTATTTTTTTCATTTTTTCAGCGGATGGACAATTTTTACAACCAAATATTGGCCCAATGCGAGCAAAAGATGGTGGAACCAACCACCACTCCGGCTGAGCATACTGCTCTCCAATGTTCAATCACCTCATTGAGGCAAGACCGCGATAGTTTTCAGGAGAAAGTAAGTTCTTACAAGTTAGAAAGCTCTTAGTTTCTAACAATTTCAGAACACCATCGGCCAGCTGATCGAGTTGCTGGAGGCCACACTGGTGCCGGACTCGGTGAAACAGGCGGAGGAAAAGCTGCAGAAGCTCACTGCATTTCCGGGTAAATTTGTAGAAATTTAGCCGAAAATTCGGCGAGATCAATAATTAGTAAATTTTCTAATTTTCATTATTTTTTTCTCCCTTTTTTGATATTTTTCATATTTCTAAAGTCCCCTTTCCGAAATTTTGGATTAATCGAAATTCGAAAATCATTAAAATTTAAAAACCCAACAAAAATTAAGTTTAAAGCATGGATTCCCCGGTTAAATTTCTACAATTTTCACATTTTTCCCATTTGCCCTTATCGGAACTTTTCATAACACGAGAAAAGTTTTCCCAGATTTTTTATAAAAATAAATTTTTTTTCTATAAATAATATGCAAAAAGACATGAATGATTGTCGGTAATTTAGAAAAAATCACCATTATTGTTTTCAGGTTTTGCGCGTGTTGCAGATAATGTGCGACTCCGTGCAGCCCGGCCATCTCCGCAATGCGGCAACAGTCTCGCAAAAGAATTTTGTGCGCACCAATTGGTCCGGCGAGGGCAAGGCACCGCTGGCGGACGATGAACGGGACCAGTTGCGCAACATGCTGATGGAGACCATGTTTCAGGTCAATTTTATTATTTGAACACTTAAAAGACCTTATTAAAGCTTTTTGAAAAAAATATATAAATTATAATATTACAAAAAATAACAGCAGAAAATTTAATTTGAGAAGTTGCCTTCTTTGCCATATAATTCCGGTTAAAACGTTGGAAGAAATTTATTTTTCAAAATTTCCCCCTCAGACCCGGAGCGGGTCGTTTGGGCGCCGCCGTTTGGGCTTGGGCGCGGGGTAAGTTTGGGCGCCGCCGTTTGGGCGCAATTATACGAGAACATAATTTGCATTTCGTTATTTGAAAAATTTTTCTTTGACTTTTTTGTAAAGTTAATAATTTATACATTCGTTCTTTTGCGTTTTTTCTATTTGATTACCATTTCGTTGTTTGAAAAAAATATCAACAATTCTTAAAAAAAAATTTAAATGTTATTTTTTTATATTGCACAAAATTTTTCAACATGTCCAAAAAAATTGTTCCTCCTGACATTTGTTACTTTGCATTTTTTATATTTGATATAATTTATTTTGTGAAGCAAAATGGCCCATCAAATCGAAACTAAAAGAAATAAACCAAAATTGCCTCACAATGGCAAATTATATGTTTTTGACAAATTAATCGTGGCTGGCCAAGTAAAAGCATGGAGATGCGAAGCAAAAAACGACAAAGATGCCAAATGCAAGGGGCGCCTTTATACCGATCTGAATAATGCAGTTCTCAAGGAATTTAATGTACATCTATGTGGAACAGATGCGGCGAGAGTCGAAGGTAAATTAAAATTAATAGATTCAAACCATTCATTTTTCAAATTAAGGGCAGAGGATTGTTGCAGGGATTAAACGACGCGCAATCGAAACAATCGAAGAGCCATCACAGATCCGAGCGATTTCTTTACAAAATTGCCCAACACCTGTGCTTCCACAAATTCCAATGAAAAATGCCACCTAACAGGTTATTACAATAATATATAAAGAAAGTGTAATACAAGTAATTTAGTTGGTCAAGCGGATGAGACATGAATATGATCCCGTTCCGGCAGCGCCCCTCAGCCTTGAACAATTACAAATACCCGATGCTTATAAAATTTACAGCTGGAATGAAAATGAAGTTGAGAACTTTCTTCTAGCCGACTCGGACCCAGGTTCACAACGGTATTTTTTTATATTTCTAAATAAAAAATATTTAATAATTGGTTAAAAATTGTGTTTCAAAATTTCACTTAAGCATACTTATTTTCGGAAGAAGTGTAAATGGCCGATGGACGGGAGAAATGAAAGATCTTTATGTGAACGGCAATTTTAGCATCAGCCCGCCGTTGTTTCATCGGGTTTTTGCCATTCTAGCTCGGTAAAATTTATTTTTCTACCTTTTGAAATCTTGATTAAAAGAATTTTAGACGCGGTAAATGGGTTTTCCCCATATTATACGCCCTTTTGCCGTCAAAAACAACGGAAATATATCGAAAGACGTTCAATTTGATTACGGGGTTTTGGCCGAATTTTGTCCCTGCATCAATATCATGTGACTTTGAAATCGGCCTGATCAATGCGATTAAAACTTTTATAAATTTCACATCATCTAAAATTGTTTATTAATTTTGCTGCGCGCGGGTCACGATTTTTCGCCAATTCACAGAAGGGAAAGGCCCATCCGATGGGATGGGAGGGAGGCGATCCCTCCAAAAGTCTCTACCAATATCTGGGGTAAAAAATCGAATAAAATTTCAAATTCCATTTTTCTTAAGAAAAAACGACTTTCTGGGGGTTGATTTTGACGCTGAATTCGATTCTAACGTCCATTTTCACATAATGCGTCATCTGACGTAAATTTTTGACGCTGACTTCAAAATTTTTACCAAATCATCATAATTCATATTTTTCAATTTAAAATTACAATTTTCAATATAAAAAATGTAAAAAAATTTGGGCCAACAATCAGGCGAAAATTCGAATTCAATTTGAGAAAAATGAACAACACCAAAAGGCCTGTGAAAATTTCTAAAATAAACAAATACCAAATGAAATTCGGAAAATCAACTAAAAAGGTCTGTAAAAAATTCTGAAAACAACACCAAAAGCCTGTAAAACTCAACTCCAAAAGGCTGTGAAAATTTCGGAAAATCAACATCAAAAGGCCAAAAAAAGCTTTGGGTTTTTTGAATTTTCGGTTTTTTTGTGAAATTCGATTTTTCCCAAATTTCTGAAAATAAACCCTCCAAAGCTTGGGGCTCTACCTGTTTTATGGATATACGATTTTATGAATTTCTGAAAATAATTACTCCAAAGCTTGGGGATTATTAGCATTTTTTGCAAAATCAAAACACTTTACAAAATCAGAACAGAAAAAAGGAATCTTTAACAAAATTAAATCAGAAAATCGGAACATTTTACAAAAAAAAATCAGAAATAAAAAATCAGAATATTTTTTTTGGCTGGGCAAGGAAGCTTTATTTATTCGCCTCCCATAATATTTTCACCCTTCGATGTCCATCATTTTTGACCACTCTGGCGGATTGTTCACTGGGAAACTCGTCAATTTTGATCAGTTCCAAATTTATTTCACCTATCTCCATCCAGCGAGTCCACCTTGATATGTGCCTCCACAATAATGAAATCTTGTTCCGGATCGTACAATCCATTCTTCGGATTCGGATTCAAAAAGTTCTAAGGGAAAAAATTTAAATTGCTAAAAAAAGAAAGTGAAAAAAGACAAATACAATCGGCGGGTGTCCAGACTAGAGATCGGACCGAGATGAGATTTTTCGAGATTCTAGATCAAAATCTCGATCGAAAAATTTTGAATCTCGACCATCTCGATCGTTTTTATTTAAGTATCCGAATATCGAATTTCTTGGTCGTTTTATTTCGTTATTTTAATCAATTTTTCAATCAACTAAAATTAAGTTTGGTATAACTTTGGCATTCTGCCAAAAAATATTATTCATTCTTTCCTTTCAAAAATTTATAAACCTTTTTATTTCCCTTTTAGAAGGTTTTTACAACTATTATAATGACAATTACATTTATATTAAATCAATATTTTTGATTTTTTTGGATTCCCAATTGCCACTACCTGGCTCGCCATCACATTGTACTTGTAAGTGTAATGTGGTGTCGGCAAATAGTATGTATACGGGTAAGAATTACGCCCATATAGGGAAGGGTGATCCACAACTTCGGCAACAAACTTCCAGGCTATGCCCTTGATCAGCACCGGCTCGCTGATCACTTCTTCTCCTTCGCGCCGCTTTGAACGCGCAAATTCCGAGAATTTTTCAATTTTTAGGTGGACAATTCCCTCGCACTTCAACGCATCTGGAAGAATTATAGCTGCGAGGACGTTAAAAAACCGCCAAATGCTGTAGTCTTCCTGGGAAAACTTTTTTAAGCCAGCTAGGCCAGATGTATAAAAAGAAAGTTGTGTGGGATCTTATGTTGGTATTTTAAAATCTGTTGGTATTTTTAATTATTCGAATTTCGGCCAAAAACTTCGAAATTTCGCTAAAAATCCTTTTTTGGTATTTCGGGAAAATTTCGAACTTTTTGGCTGAATTTTGAAAAATTAAAAATAACATCAGATAGAGCATAAAATTCTGTATAAATTTGCTTTCTATAATTTTGACCTAGCATGCTTTAAAAAAGTTTTCAGATAAAGCATTTGTGGCGTTTTTTTTAATCTATTTGATGCTTTTTTGAAAAAATAAAACTAAAAAACCTGTCCCGGTTGGTAAAAGTTGTCTTAATATATTTTGCTTTTTCCTATTAATAGTTTGGCAGGTGTTAAAGTTTACAGGGTTAAATAAACTTTTTCTATTATATCATTAGTAAAAAAAATATATATTAAAAGTTCTTATTTTATTCAAAACATGTCTTGGCAAGATCCGGACAATAATGATGATCCATTGCTTGATGATGCATGAGAACTTTTGGCCAAATTTTGCATTCCGGCACAACTTATGGGTTGTTTGATCAAATTGCCATCAAAGCGAGCAGTAAAAAGGCAAAATTCATTTTTTTATAATAAATTATTCTGGCCATCATAAATTAACTTTTAAAAAAGTTTATATATCGAATACCAAAGGGATCGGGTGTGAAGAAATCGAAAATTTCCAAAAAAAATTTTTCCTAAAGTTGTCCCTTTTCTTACGATTAAAAATGGCTAAAGTTAACAATTTAGCGGAATCACTGAGAAATAATCCAAGAAATTATTTAAAATTGACCTCCAATTTAGATTAAAAAAATTTTTGGACCAAATATAAAAAATAAAAGGATGATATAGATAAATTTTTAATGTGCTTAACCACAAAAATAATTCATAAAAATATATTTGAGCTATAGAAAAAAACATTTTTGAATATTTTCGAACTTCAACTCTAATTGTTTTTGAATATTCAACAAAAAATTCATTATTATTTAATGTTCCAAACCAAAAGTTGAGTAAATTATTAGTAAGGGCTTTTTGTTCTGGCTGTTTATCGAAAATTGATAAAATTGTCGAGAAAAATATTAATTGCATTAAATGCAAATAAAATTGTAAAAATTAGTTTTTGTATTTTTTATAGACATGAATCGTATATGATAAATACTTATTGCTAATTATTATATACAATACTTATATACTTATATGTACCTAATAATAATAATACATATATACCTATTTTGTGTTATGTTTGTGTATGCTTTATAACTAGGGACGTGATTTATATGCAAATATATATAATTTTTGCTCGCTCAGAACGATGAAAATCACGTATAACATATTTTTTACCAAGGTTTGAAACCTTCTAGTATGGGTTTCTAACTGTATATTTTTGCATATTTTCGATATTTTATGTATATTTTGCATATTTCTTATTTTTCCGGTTTATTCCTCATATTTTGGGCATTTTTTGGACAAATTTTCCGCATATTTTGGCATTTTGGGTATATTTTCTAATTTTTAGACCAATTTTTGAAAAATATTAAAACTTAAAATAGCGAAAATTTTGTTCCTAATAAAATAGGAAAAATTTAACTTTGATGATCAAAATTGTAGACAAATTGTAGAAAATGAAGAAAAATGAATTTGAAACTTTTTTTATCTTGAAAAGGTATTAAATATACTTACGAATAAAACACTTTACGCAAAATGGCAGAATACCTCAAAGGGGGTCTTATTTTAGAGAGAATACGGTAGTTTAAAAAATTTCCGTTTGTTTTAACACAAGAAAATTTTATATATTTTTTTGACAATCTTTAGTAGGGTGGCGGAATTCCCCGCGGGGACGGGTCACCGCGGGGACGGGGACTGGCGACTCTCGCGGGGACGGGGACGGGGACAGATTTTCGCGGGGTCCCCGCGGGGACAAGAATTTTTTTCGAAGTCTTTTAATTATTGAAAAATTTTTCGAAAAAAATTTTCTGTCAAAGAAAATTCATTTTAAATCAATTAAATATTATTATTTTTAAATTATTTTAAGCATTTTCAAAATTTTCAATAGATACTATACTTAGGACTGGCGACCCTCGCGGGGACGGGGACGGAGCAAAATTAACAATTTTTGAACCAGCGCCTATGCTAATTTGCATTGAAGGCTAATATTTACATATATTATTACCTTTTCTTTCGTTAATTGTAGGGTTGGGCACG
>LDKF01000515.1:64651-82302 GCA_001026735.1 Rotylenchulus reniformis
GCAAAATTTTTGTAAATTTTTTAAATTGAAAATCTTTAAACAATTTTAAACAATTTTTATGTTTTCGGGGATGCTGAACACGAATCCGGACTCAGATTTCCAAAATTTTCATCATTTTTTACAGTTTTGCCATTTTTTTTTGCCAAAATTCCAATTTTTTTGAAAATTCCAAAATCGTAAAAAGTTCATAAAAAATTTCAAAATACTAGGAATTTCAAAAAATTTTCAGGATTGATACAGTACATATAGGCTTACAATTTGGCATAATAAATTAGCTCAAACCCAAAAAATAAACGAGTTACCTACGAAAATTTCAAAAAATTCGTAAAAAAATCCACAGGAGAAAAATGAAAAATCTTAAAAAACTCTGTCCAGGAATAAACGATACATATCAAAATCATAAATGTATTAATATTATTAATAGTATTTTTGTAAATAAAATTTTATAAAGTTTTTCGCAGCTTTTGTTAGAAAAAATGTAAAATTTTATTTTATAATAATATTATCAATAATATTAATACATTTATGATTTTGTTAGCGTTTATTCCTGGACAGAATTTTTTACAATTGTTCATTTTTTACATATGGATTTGGACATTAGAATCGGATTCAGCGTCAAAAATTACCCCAGGAAGTTTGCAACAAATGAAAAATATGAAGTATTATTTTTTTAAAAATTTGACGTCTACGTCAAAAAGTGGCGTCAGATGACGCAATGCGTTAAAATGGACGTCATATTCGGATTCAGCATCCCCGAAAACATAAAAATTGATTAAATTGATTTAAAAACTTTCAAAATAAAAAATTTACAAAAATTTTGCCCCAAAAAATCGGGTGAGAGTTGTGTCCGGGGGCACAGGGAGGATTGGTCCTTCCCTCGCCCATCCGATGCCCCAGAGGGAGGAAAAAACAAGAGGTGAGCTCAGATTGCCCTTCAAAAACTTTTTTATTTTCTACGAAACCAATTTTGCACCCTTAGGGAGAAATAACCTAGAGAATTTGGGGAACCTAATGAGCCCAAAAACAGAAAAATTGGACCATTATAAAAGGAAGTCCCTCATAGGGACAAAATTAAAAATTAGTGAAAAATTCGGAATTTTGCCAAAAAATTAAACTTTTCGAAATATTTTGCAGGAGCATGCCAGAAAAACGGAAACCGGATTCGGATTCCCTGGGTCCGGTCACCCCTTGCCATGGGTAGGATTTTCCAGAAATTTTTTTACAAATTTTAAAAAATATCACAAAAATTGATGGTGGGTCACTTGGGTGGTGTCATTTTTTGAAATTCTTGTAACTCGATTACTTTTTGGGTTTGAGCTAAATTTTTGTGCCATATTGTACGCCTAATTGTACTGTATTTATTCTGAAAAAATTTTGAAATTCCTAGTATTTTGAAATTTTTAATGAATTTTTTACGATTTTTGAATTTTGAAAAAAATGAAATTTTGGGTTACTCTAAAAATTTCTCAGGCCTTTAGTTTCTCAAAAAATTCACAGGCCTTGAGTTTATTCAAAAAATTTCATAGTCATAGGCCTTGGATTTTTCAAAAAATTTTACATGGCTTGTTTTTCTCAAAAAATTCACAGGCCTTGGGTTTTTGAAAAATGTCATAGGCCTTGGATTTTTCAAAAAATTTCACAAGGCTTGTGTTTCTCCAAAAAATTTTCAGGCCTTAGGTTTCTCAAAAAATTCACAGGCCTTTGATTTTTGAAAAAAAGTTTCAAAGGTCATATGTTTTTGAAAAAGTTCACAGGCCTTTTTTAAAAAAAAAATTAGATTCATTATCCTTGTTTTTTGTTTTCTGATTACGTAGGTATTCTGATTTTTTTTGATTGTGCTAAATTGTCTGTTTTTGTTTTTCTGCTAATGTAAAATATTCTGACTCGTAGTAATATTCTGATCGAGCAGAAAATACGATCTGTTTTTTAGAAATTCGATTTTCCGTTTTTGTGAGAAATTCGATTGTTCAAAAATTCGAAAAAATCGATTGTCTGTAATTTTGGTGGCCAATTGTCCGAAATTTGGTATCCAATTGTCCAAAAATGGAATTTCACAGGCCTTAAGTTCATTCAAAAAAATTTACAGGCCAGAAGTTTTCAATAAATTTCACAGGCCTTGAGTTTATTCAAAAAATTTCACAGCCCGTTTTTTATTTCAAATTTCAATAAATTCACAGGTTTATAAAATGCAAAATGAACGTTGGAACCCGGATCAGCGTCAAAAATTACCCCTAGGAAAAATTTTATAGAAAATTATTAGAAAATTTTTTTTTGACTTCAGCATCAAAAAGTGACGTTAGAAAACGCATTACATCAAAATGGACGTCAGAATCGGATTCAGCGTCAAAAATTACACACCCACCTGAGAATTGTTTTTAGGCTAATTATAAAAATATTTTTGACATCAACGTCAGAGAGTGGCGTCAGACGACGCAATGTGCTAAAATGGACGTCATATTCGGATTCAGCACCCCTGAAAACACCCAAGAAGATTTTTTTCTTAAGAAAAAATCGAATTTAAAAATTTATTCGATTTTTTACCCCAAATATTGGTAGAGACTTTTGGAAGGGATCCCCTAGCCCCTACCTAGCGGAGGGCCCCTTTCGGCGCAGCGCAGTCCAGCCCAAACTTGAAGCGTTCCAGCCACTCCGAAATCCGTGATTTTTCGTCGCTTGGCTCGAAGATGGTGATGTCCGGCAATGCCGGAATGATTGATTGCTGATTTGGAGCTGGAGCTACTTGCTGTTGGAGAGCCAGCAACTGCGAAATTTGCTCATACACGTACCAGTTTTTTCACGTGTTTTTGGCACGTGAGTACGTTATGCGTGTACCCCCTGACTACTGGTACGTGACACTGGTACGTGTATTCCCAAAATGTCGATCTCTAATATAAATATCACTTGATATTAGCTTCTTGCAATTATGAATATTTTAACAATTACACCAAAGTGACCATCATTATGAAGACCTCCTATCCCCTACCCAAGAATGGTGTCTAAATTCCACAATTTTCCACAGGTGAAAAAGGAGAGACAGTTAGAAAAAGAAAAGAAAAAGGAGAAAGCGGAGAGACAGTTAAACGAAGAGGAAAAGAAAAAGGAGAAAGCGGAGAGACAGTTAAACGAAGAGGAAAAGAAAAAGGAGAAAGCGGAGAGACAGTTAAACGAAGAGGAAAAGAAGAGGAAGAGATTGGTAGAGAAATTGGACGGAAAGGAAGGAGAATGGAAGCGGAAGGAAGAAGAATGGACGCGGAAGGAAGAAGAATGGAAGCGGAAGGAAGAAGAATGGACGCGGAAGGAAGAAGAATGGAAGCGGAATGAAGAAGAAGAAAAGAATAAATGGGATGAAGAGAAGAAAAATGAATTGGAAAAGGAACGGAACAATGGCTTTATGTTTGGAATTGCAGTTTTTGTGGCATGCTTTGTGGGCTTACTTCAGGCCCATTTTCAGAGGATTATATTAGCGGTTAGTCATAGACCTGGACCCACTAGTGGACCCTCTAATGTGGAAAATGGATCTAGTGGGAAAATGAACCTCTAGATGATTCCTCTATCAAGCCCAAATCCTCCTATGTCCCTAATGAAATCCATCGTCTACGCACTTGCTTAGGTTGACTAAAATTTGAACAATTGATTCAATTACATAACCAAATGGTGATATACCTAATACAAAATTTTTATAATTTCATACGCAAAATGCTTTTTAATACTTAATTTTAATTTTTAAGAACTTGATTGAGACAAAATTTTAAAATTCGAAAACCCGCAAAAACCCGTCATGGGCCGGCAAAAAAATCCGGTCGGGTTTTTGCGGGTTGCGAGTTCTTGCGCGACCCCCATTGTTTTTGCCGCTCTCTAATTTTTAGGCTAAGGAAAAATGGTTTAGAATAATAACAACAATAAAAAATAAAGAATAATAATAAGCTAATGAGAACGTATTCATATTCTATCCCTCTATTATACTACATTTTTCAATTAGTGTACCAAATTCGAGACTATTATAGGGATTGAATTCTTTGAGTTATCAAAAGATAAATTGCTTCGAATTTTATTATTTGTCAAATTAACTCTATAATTTAACATCTAAAAACGATACCATAGATTATTTAAATGCATAAGCAAAAATCAAAATTTATAAACAAAATTATAATTTTAATTATAGTACTACAATGGGAATCGATGAGAGAACGAAAAAACTTGCCAACGATGATGATAATGACATTATAAAACACCACTTATGTTTCTTTAACCATTATGATTTTTGTATATATATAAATACATTAATTTACAATTTATGGATGTGATCTTTTACTTTTTTCATCATTTAATTGATTATTTTTATATGAACATTAAAGAGTTTAAAAAAAGATTAGAAATGTCATCATAAGTGGCATCCGATCAATGGCAACGGGCAGTCATCGCTCTCATCAGTCGTCTACGGCGAGTTGTTCGAATTGTCTTTTTTGGAAGCTTTTGTTATGCAAAAGCTAAAATTCCCTCATGAAAATGTGGCGATTCAAGTCTTTGTTTTCGGTGCTAGGAAGTTAAATAAAATCGCCAATGTGGCCAATCTGGCCTAAAACTTTTTTGTTAGACTTGTTAGACCAAAAATATAAAAGTTGTGCAGAATTTTATGCTCTATCTTAAGATATTTTTATTTTTTCGAAATTCGGCCAAAAAGCGAAATTTTGCTGAAATACCAAAAAATTGGGTTTTTAGGGGGATATTTCGAAATTTTTGGCCAAATTTCGAAAAATTAACAATACTAGAAGAGAGCATAAAATTCTGCACAACTTTGCTTTTTATACCTTCGGTCTACCAAGACTATGAAAAATTTTTTGGCCAGATTGCCTATTATGGCCTCTTTTTAGTAACCTCCATTATGGCAGGCAGTTTCTAAGTAACGACCCCAAAAAATTGTATTTTCCAATCAAAGTTCATTATTTAACCATTGAATTAATAATTTTCTTCTAAATTATTTGTTTTTAATTGACTTTTTATAAAGGAAAAATAAATGTATCTGCATTTTTTTTAATAATTTACATTATTGCTACAAAAAATATTGTTTACGTGTAATTTTGTGTTTTCCATACAATTATAATATCCAATATATATTTATGACCGTAACAATTTTCTTTCATTTTTTTATAATTTTTCAATATTTATAGCATTTCAACCAAATGTCTTTGCATTTTTTAATATTCATCTTCATTCCTTCTTTATTTTGTCATGGATCAACGATGGAATATCCGCATGAAAGCATCGGCACAAGTATGGATGTTCTTAATGTAAAAATTATAAGGGTTGCATTATAATAGGTAGGTTATAATTTGGAGAACTGAAACCGATTTCTGCTGATCTATTATTTCTAACTTATACTTTAAAATATTTTTCTGGTTTGATTAGCCTATCCAACCTAGCATTTTTTATCCACCTAAACTAGTAAATGAATTGATGCCTGAAAATTTAGCACCGTAGGATGATAAATCATATAAATATTTACAAAAATCATATAAATATTTACAAATAATATCCATGCATAATTGTTAATTTGACGCCCAATATTTTGCCAAATTGTTTAAAAATATTTTGTCAGCTAAATGTCATTCAACACCTATCGAATCAATTATTCAACCCAATAATGTTCTATTTTATTTTTTAATCCATATTTACAGCACTCAAACTTGGTTACGCTATACTTCGCTATTTTAAACATCCATCCGGCGGGGGATGGAATAACACAATTTTGGATAATTTTTATGTGCGATATCTCACCGCAAACACCGCTGAGGTAGAAGATCAAAATGCTTTTCAAATTGCAAATTTCACGCATATTCATGTGCTGAAACACAAAGTTGCGCAACGTCCCGGATTAGAATGTGAGGGGCTATATTTTCAACTCGGATGCAGGAATATTGACTGGCAAAAATTTGGAACTTATCGAAGTAATAACTAGATTATTTAAAAAAATAAAATATTCAATTTTAGCATATTCAAGGACACGCCCTATTTATTTCTGGACTCAAAAACCTTCTCTCCAGTGTCGGCTCTATGCACTTTGCTTCTGCTAAAATTTGAAATTTTCAAAGTCTTGGCAACTCAAAATATCGGCACGAAACCCGAATGTGTTGGGGATTCGGCCAACATTACCAAGCCAATCGAGATCAGATCCAGGAGTGGTTGCTGGCAGATCTGTTGCGGAATCTGCCCAACAACAAGAAGAAACTGTTTAATTTTTTTAGGTTTGTATTTTTTTCTGAAAACTCTACTTAAAAAATCCTACTGACGGTGTCGCGGCTTTGCTCACATTTTCATTATAACTCGTTCAAACTCAACCGAATAAAATGATTTTGTTAATATCAAAAATAGAGCTATTTTGTGAGATTTTTCAACATCCACTTTTGAAAAATCCATTTTTCTAAACGTTTGAAGAAATTTACAAAATGAACATCGAAAAAATAAGAAAGATCATAATATAGAGCATAATAGCTTAAATATATGAATGGAGTTGGATCCTCGATGAAGACAATAATGAATGCAAAAAAAGGAAATTATTGAAATCGAAAAGATACGAATGGATATATTTTAGTATTCAGTTCAGTGCTCTGTCGTTTTAAAAAAATATCATAATGGGCGTTAAAAAAAGAATCAAAACTCAATATGTCCTCTAAAAACTTTTTTGTTAGACCTGTTAGACCAAATGTGTAAAAGGCAAAGTTGTGCAGAATTTTATGCTCTATCTGCTGGTATAAATTTTTTTTCGAATTTCGAACAATAATGTTGAAAAAGTCAAAAATATCGAAAAATACGGTTTTTCGACTTTTCGATATTTTTGTTCGAAATTCGAAAAATTTTATATAGGCCCGATAGAGAATAAAATTCTGCACAACTTTGCCTTTTACACATTTGGTCTAACAGGTTTAACAAAAAAGTTTTAAGAAGACATATTAAGTTTTGATTCTTTTTTTAAAACGACCCAACGCCTTCAGTTCACTGCTCATTCATTTACTGTTCCATTGTTGGTCCACCCGTGTTGCTGTTCTGTTGTTGCCCTCCTTCCACCGATTGGGCCTGCATCTTTTTCCGCCGACATGCATTACGACTAATTTTTAAAATATCTATTTTAAAAAATCTACGAAAAAACTCACTGCTTAGGCCAATGCGCTTGTTGACACCGAACAGTGCAATAGGCGGTATTCCTATGTGTGTGAAAAAAATCAAAAATTAGTTTTAGATTTTTCGCAAAACAAAAGGAAGGGAAAATTTGTGAGCATTGTATAATTCAAAAAAAAATATATATAAATAATTTATAGTAGAATGTTTTGGTGGTAAAATATCTTTTCTTTTTAAAAATAATTTATATTATAGATTGATAAAATATATGCATAACTCCATTGGTTTAATTTAAATTTAAATCATTATTTAACTTGTCAGATCTGATCGGGAAAATTAAGCGACTTGGTAAGACATTATAAATTAATGCAATAAATAGATAAAAAAATGTTCACTCACCAGCAACAATGGTAGATGGCCTCCTTCTCGCACATCCAACACCATTCCCTCTTCTTTATCTTTTGGATCTCGCGTCGATGTTTCTCTTCCAGCATTTGCAGTTCCTCCTGGTGTTGACGCTGAAGTAACAAATTCTCTTGACGCATCCTTAAAAGGGAGAGAATCCGATTTTAGCAAAGTTGATTTTTCACGAAAAATGATTTCTTTTTATTTTAAAGACATTTTTACCTTTCAGCCTCACTCGCCTCTATGTGTTTCACAATATGTTCTGTTTGTTTCCGTTGGAAATTGGCAAAATATTCTTGATCCAACTATAAATAAAAATTAAATTTGATTAATTAAAATAAATAAAATATTACATAAAAGGATAAACTAAAAATTATATTTGAATAACATAAATCTTTAAAACCTTTTATGCCTAAAAAATATTAGAGGGTGACGGGATAACACTAGTGTTGCAAGTGCAAGTCAAAGATTTATTCCAAAAAAAACATATGAAAATATTTTTTATCGGATCCTTTTTCATAAAAACCCAGAAAATTATTTAATCTTGTAGTAATAATAGGTAAGATGAACTAGTCTTCAACTGTGCCCTATATATAAGCGTTTTGAATTTTCTTCATAAAATAAATTTTTGTCCAATAAATAAAAAATTATTTTTTAATTGTTTTTTTTAATATTTTAACGGAATTTCTTTTTAAAACTTTTTGCTCCAGAGCGTCCATCTTCTGGCTCATTTCCAGTTGTGACAACTTGAACTGCTCCAACGTGAGCTTAACTTCGTCATTTTGCCAATTTAGCGACTAAATATTATATTTATTTATTATAAAATTAGCAAGTTGGCCAAGGAGTTGTTTTATTTTTATAACTTATATATATGAAATAAAATTAGAAATTTGGTCACCTCGGTTTGTTTCCCTGAATTTATATAGACGAATTCGGCATTGGCATCATTGCTAAAGAAAAATGTTTTTTTTAAATTTTTCTTAAAAAATCAAAAAGAAGACATTGCTATATCGGGTCCTGAATTTTCCTTCTGATAATGACTCAATCAGGAATTTTTGATCCAAAATTTAGATCCAAAAACTTTTTAATTATAAATTAAGAATATTACTTTAATTTACAAGTTGAGTCTATTATAGCAATTTTATCAAAAATTTATATTTTAATTAAATTAGTGCGAGTCTTAAATAATTAATTTAACTTTTCGGTAGCTTGATTACTTATTAGTTCTAATTATGAATATTATAGAATGATTTATGGACTATCCTGTTAAGACAAAAAAAATACGGTTTCTGGTCGTTAGAGCAGTGAAGAAAGTCATCCTCCGACTTCGTTTGATTATCGTCTGTCACTGTAATTTGCTCCCTAAAAATATTATTTTTAAAATGTGAACATGACTAAAAATTTAATTTGATTAATATTCTGTTGCTGATTTTAAAAATTTGAAGTACAACGATGCTTTTTTTGATATTATGTCGTGAAAATAGGTTGATAAAAAGTCGATTTTTAAAATGTTTTAAGGCTAAAATTTCGAACCATTCACTTCTTGTCAATGATGAACTGTCTGATTCCAACAGTGATGGCGTACCTCTGACATGTAGTAGGGCGATTTCTGAAAAATCATTTTTGGACAAGTATACTCGGAATAATGTTTATGTTTAAAAATCACTTAGGCTAGGGCGTAAAATATAAAATTATCATTCTAAGATTTTATGGTTATGATTCAAAAAACCATAATATGACTATAATTTGGTTAAATATTTTATCTTTACGACTCAATAAATCCAAATTTTCTTTATATATATTTATAAAATCATTGGATATTTAGCGTATCCGGCTCGTCGATTTTCGTTTTTAATTTTCATTTTTGTTTTGAATCTTACAACTTATTTTTCTGTAAACTTTAAACTTTAAAATAGACTTGGGAATATTCCAAATTTTACCAACCTTCTTCAGCTCTACTGATTTCTGCATCGATATGAAAAATGTTCGGTTCGTCATATACCAAAGGCTGATCACTTGTCTTAACATCGGTTCAGTTTACTTCTTTAATGGAATAAATTTGGCATCGGTCGTACCTGTTTCATTTCGGGATTATCGGAGATATCCATTTCATGAACATCGCCTGGATCCATGGAGCTTATTAGATTATTTGAGGAATAACTTTTAAAAATTAAAATAATTTTATTTGTTTATTTGCGAAATAAATGGTGAATTCAGATGTCCTTGCAAATGGTATATGAAAATAAACCAATCAATCATGGATAATGAAAGGGGTCCGAAAGACTCATAAAATGGTTTGAGACGAATTATTTGGACTTTTGATGGGCACAAAAATTGATTCTTGTATGCATAAAAATAAAACAACTCTGTTAATTCAGGTTCTCAGCATCATAATTAAAAAATGATAATGATGACCCTTCAGACTAGACTAAATTGGAAAGGTTCATTTCAAATAATTGCTAAGGGAACTTTAGGTTTAAAAAATATTTCAAAATGGTCGGATTATTCAGATTATCTTATACTAACTTGTAAGATTGGTACTTTTCTAATTTACCCCTCCCCCTGGAAAAAAATAAAATAATTTTTCCACGACAAAATTAGCAATTTAAAAATGATCCGGGGATTTTCACACACGCTGAATTCAAATCTGATTCAGATTTGTCATAAGATTTCATCAAATCTATGATTTTAGCATTTTTTATAATTTATTGAGTTAGGAATGAGAACAAAATTAGATCTCTTTAAAAAATAAATAAATGATAAAACCATAGATTAGATGAAATAAATCTCATGACAAATCTGACATCATATTTGGACTCAGCATGTGCGAAACCCCGAGATCACTTTTAAACTTGATAAAAATTGGCGAAAAAAATAGATTTTATTTTTCTAGAGGGGGGGGGGGGAGGGGGAAACTAGAGAAGTACCCTAAGATTTTAAAATGGAATTTCAGTTCAGCATTTTTAAGCATTTAAATTTAATAAAAATTATCTTCAAATATAATAAAAATAAATAAATAAATATAATAATAAAAAGACTAATTTTTACAATTTCTATATAATCACAGTGAAAAATCTGTCTTTTATTAAAAAATTATAAGAAAATATGTAAGATCGACAATTAGATAAGTCATAAGAATTTTTAAATTTACTTATTGGAATTAAATGTATTTTAGACCGGATGGTGCTATAATGGTTGTGTTTCTATAAAATTAATTGAGTTTTAAATATGTATAAAGTATTGAAATTAATTTTTCGAAATTTTCTGTAAACCAAAAAAATATTATTATAGTGCATAATTTTTCGCATCTTTCTCTTTTGAAATTAGGTATTGTCTAGTTAGGTTATAAAAGTTTCGGGGATTATATGATTATAAAAATCAAAGTGTTTTTGACTTTCTATAACAAATATATGTAATTAACAACAAACTTTTGATTTGATGATTAGTTGTGCCCGTTGCCCAATGGTACCGAGAATTAAAATGTAGGAAAGAAAAGGGGAGGCAGACCTCTGCTACATAGTGCTGCTGCTGTTACACCTCTCTCCCATCCTTGCCATCATTATTTGTTTGCCCCTTCAGCTACCGTATGCCCCTGTTAATTCGCTCCCTCTCCCGCTATATTGATCTGTTCGTCTGTGCTCTCTACATATCTCTTATGTACTTGTCTCTGCACTGTTTCTCTTCATTCAATGATGAGGATGAGGTTGTGAGTGTCTTTCGCCCTGATTGCTGCTGGAAGCGACGCAGAAACGACTCCGTTTTATTTTCTTTCTTACATCTAAAACCACGTCTTTTTACACACAAGGAGATATGTACCTATTAAGCAATTATTTTTTAAATTGATTTTTTATTTATTTAAAATTAGATCAAATTATATACAAAAAACATTTTTTAATGTAGATTGTTTTTTGGGTAAATGAGTCACGAGCTCAAGAGTTGCATTATGATATAATTAAGCTGGAGTCATAACTCATAATTAGGGAGCGAACTTTTAGGGGTGCTGGGTCGTTTTAAAAAAAGTATCATAATGGGCGTTTTAAAAAAAGAATCAAAACTCAATATGTCCTCTAAAAACTTTTTTGTTAGACCTGTTAGACCAAATGTATAAAAGGTAAATTGCTCAGAATTTTATGCTCTATCTGCTGATATAAAATTTTTTTTCGAATTTCGAACAAAAATTCTGAAAAAGTCGAAAAAACCTTATTTTTCGATATTTTTGACTTTTTTCGACATTTTTGATCGAAATTCGAAAAAATTTTATATCAGCAGATAGAGCATAAAATTCTGAGCAACTTTACCTTTTATACATTTGGTCTAACAGGTCTGACAAAAAAGTTTTTAGAGGACATATTGAGTTTTGATTCTTTTTTTTAAAACGCCCATTATGATACTTTTTTTAAAATGCCATAGCACTCTTTTAGGGAATTCCCCTAAGCCAAAATAGGGACCTATTAGGGAGCAAAAAAGGGCCCAAATAGGGAGAAAATAGGGAGCTATCTAGCGAAAATAGGCAAAAATAGGGAAATTTTTTCCCAAAAATATGACCTAAAAATTCAAAAATTTCGTTTAAAAAAATATTAAGCCTTTTTAAAACCAATTTAATCATATCTTGAGATGTTTTCATTATAAAAATTGAAGATTCACAAAAAATATTTAAAAAAAAATTCGAAATTTTTCAAAAAAAAATTGCGAAAAAAGTTGAATAAAAAACTAAAAATTATCCCAAAATTTTGGGAAAAACTAAAACTTTTCCAACAATTTTTCGGAAAAAACTAAAATTTTTTTCCAAAAAATCTTAAATTTTCGGTTTTTATTGCATTTTTGTGAAGAATTTCTTAAAAAATAAGCCAAAATAGAGAGAAAATAGGGAAAAAATGGCGAAATAGGGAAAAATTTAGCCGCGCTTATAGAAATAGGGAAATAGGGAAAAAAAAAGTTCATCAAAATACGTTTAAATATGTATGTCTAAAAACGCGTTTCTGAGCGTTTCCCTACGATTCCCTGTTTTTAAAAAAATAGGGAATTCCCTAAAAGTTCGAGCCCTAATAATGAGACTTTCAATATAAGTGAATATCTTAATGATCGAATTTGAAGCAACTAAAAATTTCTTTTAATTTAAATTCAAACTATTGGGTCCTCAAATGTCACACGGATTCCAATTGTTGTGTTCCAATCCTCAAGTGTCCGGTCCCCAAATTGGGATCCTCAAGTGTCGGGTCCTTAGGTTCGGTTCATCAAATGAGAGTCGGCTATAACCGATGTTGGCTAACCGGCTGGGGAAGGATTACGAAACATTTTTGCCGAAAAACGAAGCATTTGATTCATTGATTTCGGACCAAGGTTAAACAGCAGGACTCGACCATTTTGGGATTTTGGGGGTGGGGTGGAGGGGGGTAATGAAAAAATTTGCTTGGCATTCATTTTAGAGAATTAGCCAAGAATTTTTAACTATAAATGTTGCATAAATTTAAGCTCATACGTATCACAACAATACCCATCAGACGTGTGGCGCCCACGATGATTGAGCAGATCAGGAATGTATCCAGCAGGATCTGGGCTTGGGGCAATACTGTTCTGATTTTCAAAATGTTCTGATTTGTAAAATGTGCTGTTTTATAGAATATTCTGATTTTTCTAAAACTGAACTGCTGGTGTTTCCGATAGAGGCTGACGAAGGAAATAAGAGATTTTAGGTTTTTTTCCTTAAGAAATTTGATCATTTTTTTCTGATTTTATTTCCCATGACTTCAGGAAGGCACACTTGCCATTTTTATCTTATTTGAAAAGTGCTTTAGTCATATTTTGGAACTTTGTGGTTATAGATCGGGGATCATCCATCCTCTGCACTCTGCATCTCCAGCGGCCACAACAACTCAATGCTGTGCAAAATTAAATTATAAAAATTGGCATGAAAAAACAGCATTAAAAAACTTTTTTCAATCATCAATGAGCTCGATTCATAAAAATGGGGGTGGGCTGAGCCAAGCCGCTTGCGATGGTGAGTGGGGAAGGGATCGGGCCCATAAATTTTGAAGGGGTCTAAAAATTGCCAAAAATAAAAATATGAAATTTTCTTTTTTGGATCCATAGGTAAATTGCGAAAATCGCGAAAATTACGAAAATTAAATAAATNGAAGTCTTTTTTTGATTCCCTCCAGAGTTCCTTTCGAAAGGGAGGGAACTCACATTTTCAAACCAATCTATGGGGAGGGAGCATTTATTTTTCGATTTTTTCTAAAAGTGGATTTTCGATTTTTTAAAATAAAATCGGTGAAATTTGGTTAATTATCATTAGATACGGTAGTTTCAAGGGTTGTTAGGATTTTTGAGCAACTAGCGCATTCGACAGATTCGTCTACATCGTATGTAAATGATGCGCATTCGACTATGCGCATTCGACAGATTCGTCTACATCGTATGTAAATGATGCGCATTCGACTATGCGCATTCGACAGATTCGTCTACATAGTATGTAAATGATGCGCATTCGACTATGCGCATTCGACAGATTCGTCTACATCGTATGTAAATGATTATTGAATTCTACAATTGGGATTGGATGTAGATATTTTTCACAAGTATACCAACCTATTAGCACGTCGGAAACAACTGACGGCAGCATCGAAAACTGCACGAACAGAAAAGCCAAAACCAGGGCAGACAGAATATTCATCTTTTTGTTTATCGATAAGGTTCAGATGTTATCGCATCCCTAGAATTAGAACTCGAATCGCATTCCTGGAACTAAATACAAACAAAAATCAAGCAGATTTTTATTTTTTGCTAATTTAAACATCATAAAAGTCTCATTTAATACTAAAAAGAACCTTGCTTAAAATAATTTAAGGAGTAGTCCACGGGCCATTTTTCATAGGAAATCTTCACAATTTGCAGCCCGCACTTCATAAAAGTGGCGACAATTATTTTTTGGCAACCCTCGTTAGCATAAGTATTAAAATTTAATAATATTAACTCAAAAGTTCGATACGAGTTGAGAAAAATCATAAAGCTGATAGCGGTAAAATGATCCGGGTAAAATATCTGATGAATGGCTGTGTGTCCCACAATTGCTCCCGGACAATTTAAATTCCCTCCAATCCCCCATATTGGGTCATGTGTTTTTTTTTTAATTTTTTTTATTCGCATTTTTTGATATTTATTTTTTGTTCGAATATTCTCGCATGGCCATTGTTGGCCTATTATAAGTAAATTTCTTCCTGCTATGTTTGCCTCTTCCTATTGTTCTTTTTTATGAATAGACCCAAATCAATGCATCGAAATTATAGCTTACTAATCATTTTATTGAACGCATACAATTTGTAAACATAATGTCGACTTTTATCAAAATTTTAACTATCGAGCGGTGCATACAAATAATTTTTTGAACCTCGATAGGTTTGAAGGAAAATTTAATAGCATTTTTGAAACGAAAGAAGAACACTAACAAGTAAGCCCAAATACGCACTACACTATGTTCAAAATGATAACGGTGCCTTCTGTATTTGTATTGTTTAATTGCTGCTAGGACGTTAAAAAAGGCCCAATGCGGCCAATCTTTTTAAAAGGCTTGCTAGGCCAAAGTTATAAAAAAGCCATTGTGCAGAATTTTATGCTCTATCTGCTAGTATTTTTAATTTTTCGAAATTCGAACGAAAAGTTCAAAATAACCACTAAAACATTTAGTTCGGGAAATTTTCGAACTTCTTGGGCGAATTTCGAAAAATTAAAAAAATTTGAATTTTGGCAGAAATCCAAAGAAATGGCGACATTTTAAAGGCATATTTTTTATTACTTTATATTTCCAAGAGATGGCTTACACCAAAGTAGAGCAACTTTGCCATTTTTATTTTATCTTATTTTAAAAATGTTTCGAACACATTTTGGAAGATTGTGATCATCCATCGGGGAACATTCATTCTCTGCATCAATCATCAAGATGCCACAATAACTCGATACTGTGCAAAATTATATTATAAAATTGGCATGAAAATGACATTAAAAAATTTTCAATCATTAATAGATTGGGCTCTAAATTGATTTAAATCCACAATTTCACCTAGATTTTTTGCTGAAACTATTTCAAAGTGGCGATATTTACATTATTTCCTTGCGAACAGGACACTAGAGATCCTGACATTAAAGCGCCAAACATAAAACTCATCAGCTTATTAAATGCAGCCTAGAGGAACGAGTATGACAAAAATTAGAGCATTAAGGCCATAAAATAAGGCTCTAAGCCCATCCGTATTGGTCCATTTCAAAAAAAAAGTATGGACAAAATACATACATTTGCTGATACGTATGATTATCTTGGCCATAACTTCTTTTGGAAGGGGCCAATTCAGCCGTGCTTGGGCTCATTCTGTAGCTAATTTTATGCTCTATCTTTTGACGGCAGAAATATTTTGCTAAATCCTCAAATTAATATATTTATATCTAGTGTCCCACCGGCGCTCTAATGTTCCCTACTACAACTCCATAGAACCCAGCTCACTTGAACCCAGATCTTCCCTGCACCCGATAACTTTTGTTTTGGTAGAAGCCGCAAAAATAATAAATAAAAGATGGTTAAAATTTTATGGCTTCAATTTTGGCTTTTCTGGTTTNGAATTTCCTTGAAGAATTTTTGAAATTTTCAAAAAACCTAATATTTTTTGAAAATTTCAAAAATTCTTCAAGGAAATTCCAAAAACCAGAAAAGCCAAAAATGAGGCCTTAAAATTCTACACCTTTCTGGTTTGATAGCCTTGGCCTAGTATTTTTAAAAAAAGTTTTTGGGTTCTAGTTAGCTGCTGTTTTCTATGTAGCTGACCCTACTACCGTTTCCTTGCACGCCAAGGTCACCTATCAACCTACTGTAACTGGCTTACATCGTTTTTTGCACCAGCACTTTGACTGCATAAAACTACCGCAGTGGCCGTTCTTGAGCCGGCGCTTCTTGCACGCCTCCGAGCATCGTTTGGCATTCATGTAACAGTCCTTTTTGGCTGCGCAAATGGCGGCAGCGAAGCCCAAGCTCATGGCGGTATTCCAAACGCTGAGGCAGGAACCTGTGCATCATCAGTCGGGGATGTTGAAAATTAAATTTTCAAGGCGGTAAACTAAAAAAGAGGCATGGTAAAAATAAGCTAAAAATACGGTATTTGGTTGTATGCGGTAGACGGTACAGTATCTATCCCTGTTGTGCATTTTTGGAATCAAAATTCATATATGCACTGTCGTTTGTGTGCCCCGAGAGATCTCTTATTTATTAATAAGCAAGCCTCTACGCCTCTATTTTTTAAACTTCATTGGGATGCCTCTTATTATACAGATGTCTTTTCTTTAAGAGTTTATTACTGTACCTATATGCACATCGCAAACAACATAGGGCGGCATTGAAAATTGTATGGCCAGAATGGCCAAACCCATGACCGTAGAGATAATCATTGTTTTGAAAATTAAAATTTCAAAATCTAAAGGGATAAATGACGCAATAGTCAGAAATAGTAAAAATAAATTTAAAAAAAATTAATTTAGCAGTTGAACTGATGAGTTCATTTGTTAGTTCTTTATATTTTAAGACCCTTCAGAACTACCTTAATAGCAAGTGAATATACAATTCAAAGTTTGAGAATTTTGATAAAAATCGACTCTTTACCTCTAGTATGTCCTCAGTGGATCTTTTTTCTCTCCTCCAGATAGGGGCCTATATTAGAGAGTTATTTTGGTAGGGGAAAGCTGTATGATTTCAAGTTTAACCCTATCGGTGAAGAGAGAGGGAGTTTATTTTTAATGGGCGTCAGAATCGGGTGAAGGCGTCAGAATCGGATTCAGCGTCAAAAGTTACCCCCGGGGAAGTCTTTTTACGCTTATAGGTACATATTTAAAAAAATTTGGGGTCCTGATTCTTTAGATTACCAATTTTTCCACCAATTTTTAAATTGTTGAAATTTTTTAAAATTTGGAAAAAATTTCTGGAAAATATCCTACCCCTGGCAAGGGGTAATCGGACCCAAGGAATCCGAATCCGGATTCAGTTTTTCTGGCCTGCGCCGCAAAATAATTCAAAAAGCCCATTTTTTCGCCAAAATTCTCATTTTTTCAATACCTTTTAATTTTGTTCACAACAAGGACTCCCTTTTAAATCGATC